>OX387257.1:7281524-7315763 GCA_947562095.1 Branchellion lobata | reverse complement strand
GCTCTGCTGGCTGCGAGCGTTTGTTTATGACGGCGTAAATATTGCATCGCTTCGTGATCAATGTGGTGTAGCATCGGGAGGTGAAATATGGGTGGGTGGTGGGCGGGGGGAAAGGAGGGGGGGGGGGGGGGGAAGGGTGGATGAGTAAGAAAGGGCAGAGTAGTGAGTTGGTGGGTGAGAGAGGAGGGTAGATGAGTGTCGGAGTAGTGAGAACTTTTTTTATGGGGGATTTAAAAAAGGTGGAAAGTGTGGGGTGAAAGTTGGTGACAAGACTCAGATTGGTGGGCTGATGGGTGGGTTGGAGGGTTGGCAGGATACTTGGGTGTTTTTTGAGTAACTGGAGGATGGGTGGGTGAGTAAATGAAGTGGTACCTGAAGACAGATATGTAGAAATACAATACAATGCAATACAACACAATAAATTACAAACAAGAAAATTAGTACAGTGGCATTAACCCCGTAAAGTTTCGAGAAAAAGTGAAAAAGAGTTGAAAATAGGTGATGGAGGAATGAATAGGTCGGTTGATAGGGGGTGAAGCAATAAGCGAGTGAAAAAAATTAAGAAAAAAATCACAAAAATCTGAATGGGACCTGATTGAGGAGATTCCCGGAGAGTCAGATGATAAGTGGAAATTTTCAATAATTCATTTGAGAATAAAAAAATTGTAACGTGAGTGTTTCGTATGATTGTTAAGGCGTGGCCTCGAAACTCTACCGGGTAATGCTACTATAATAAAAATCGTAGTTGTATTGTATTGTTTTGTATTGTATTGTGTGTTATAAGAATGTTACGGTAGGTGTTGAGGAAGTGTAACAGATTAGGTTACTATATGTGTGTGTGTTACATAAGTGTGTTGTATGTAGGTGTTACGCATGTAAAATACAATACAATACAATACAATACAATACAATACAATACAATACAATAAACTAAAAAACAATACAATACAATACAATACAATACAATACAATACAATACAATACAATACAATACAATGCAATACAATAAAATACAATACAATACAAAACAATACAATACAATACAATACAATAAAATACAATAAAATACAATACAATACAATACAATAAAATATAATACAGTACAATACAATACAATACAATACAATACAGTACAACACAATACAATACAAATACGAATATTAGTATAGTGGCGTTAACCCCTCAGAGTAATTCCCACGAGTCCGACTTACACATGTTGAAGTGGTACGAACATCAATGGCACACGTGGGTTAATAACCCACACCAGAATACACCATATGTGAGGCAATAACACATGTGAGATAGGAGCACAAGCGATCTAGTGACACCCAAGTTGGCGGTACATTCGACTTAGCGAATTGACGAGCCTGACGGAGTGGCAGCTAGGGTTTCAGAACTCCGTACCGAAAAACCTGAGCCTCTCTCACACGTGCCTCGTCCATCCCTTTCAACAAACCATCCATCTATCTACTCTCGTTTCCTTCCATCCATCTATCTATCTATCTATTCTTTCATTCCTCCGTCCTTCCATCCATCTATCTAGCTGTCTGTTCTTTCATTCCTCCGTCCTTCCATCCATCTATCTATCTATCTATTCTTTCATTCCTCCGTTCATTCATCCATCTATTCTTTCATTCCTCCACTATCTCTATTCTTCCATCCTTTCGTTCTTCCATCTACCTGACTCTGTTTTTTTATACATTTTCTATCCTTCTATCCAACTTCTGTTATTTTCTACATTCTTTTATACATTATCCCATCATTTTATTCATTCTCTCACTCATCCATATATCTCTTCAATCTCCTATAAATCTATCCATCCATCTATACTTCCATCCTTCCATATATTATTCCTTTCATCTTTCTTTCAATTCTTCTATACAGCCGACAATTTATACGTTTATTAATTCCCAACCTCATAAATCCATCCTTCTTTCTATCTCTTCATCTGCCTGTCCATATTTTCACATCTATCTCTCCGTACTTATGACCCCATTAAATCTTTTACTTGTGTAGCACATCATCATTCATTCATCCACCCATCAATCAATCCTATCCACCCATCAATCAATCTTTACCCCCCCATCAATAACTCCTACCCCCCCATCAATCAATCCTATCCACCCATCAATCACTCTTTACCCCCCCATCAATCAATCCTACCCACCCATCAATCATTCTTTACCCACCCATCAATCATTCTTTACCCACCCATCAATCAATCTTTACCCACCCATCAATCAACTTTCATCCATCAATCAGTCATTCCTGCCCACCCATCAATCAATCATTCCTGCCCACCCATCAATCAATCATTCCTACCCACTCATCAATAAACCTTCCTTTTCTATCAATCAATCCTATCCACCCATCAATCAATTAATCCCACCCACCCATCAATCAATCCTTAACCCACCCATCAATCAATCCTTAACCCACCCATCAATCAATCCTTAACCCACCCATCAATCAATCCTTAACCCACCCATCAACCAACTTACAACGATCAATTAATCCTACCCACCCATCAATCAACCATTAGACAACCAGCTATCACCGCCAGTCATTCATCATTTTCTTTATCGCTTTTGAAATTACACGCAAAACCAACCAACCAGCCATGAGCTAATCGGCTTTCCAAATTTTCCAACTGAAAAACCAATCACTCAGACCATAAAAACTCACTTAACTATTTTCCATACCTTTAGTTGATTGTCACTTGATCTATAAATCCATTTTCTTAATCCGTATCACCACCACCACCACCACCACCAACACCACCACCACCACCCCCCCCACCACCACCACCCCCACCACCACCACCACCACCACCACCACCACCACCACCACCACCAACACCACCACCACCACCACCACCACCACCACCACCACCACCACCACCACCACCACCACCACCACCACCACCACCACCAACACCACCACCACCACCAACACCACCACCAACACCACCACCACCACCACCACCACCACCACCACTGGGAGAGGAGTGAGGAGCACATGGAGCGATGAGAACTGATGATGCAGACAAATGAAGTTGGAAATCCGATATTCTGCATACCCGCTTGATTCATCGACCTTCTTAATGAAACATCATAACAGCCTTCCGTTCCTTGTCTTTCTCTCTGAACACTGTACATATTGCTGTATGTAGGCAAGCTCTTTTGTATGTACCACGCATGTTTGTTGTATGTATACGTCTGCTGGGTTGTATTTTTATGTAAGTAGTGTTGTATGTTCGTGTAAGTATGGTTCTATGTACGTGTAAGTTTTGTTGTATGTACGTGTAAGTATTGTTCTATGTACGTGTAAGTTTTGTTGTATGTACGTGTAAGTTTTGTTGTATGCATATTTGAGTATACACTGATACTAAGCCAAACCATTAAAACCTTAATAAGTTGAACCCTCAAAACCTTAGTAAGTTGAACCCTCAAAACCTTAATAAGTTGAACCCTCAAAACCTTAGTTGAACGGTAAACAAGTGAAAACATCGACATAAAAATACATACATAGATTTGTTTATATACACAAATAAAGTTTGTATACTCCATACCTCTACAGGAAGTCCTCACATATTTACTTCTCTTTCATTTATCTTCACAGCCTGAGGTGGTTAAGCTTCCAATGCTGCCATCGTAACCATCCTCATTGGACCTTCTGTCAGGAATCACTTCGTCTTTTATCGTTTTCTTTTTCTTCTTCTTCTTCTTCTTTTATTATTGTTATTATTATTCTTCTTCTTCATCTTCTTTATTTTATTATTATTATTTTCTTCCTCTTCTTCTTCTTCTTCTTCTTCTTCTTCTTCTTCTTCTTCTTCTTCTTCTTCTTCTTCTTCTTTTTCTTCTCCTTCTTCTTCTTCTTCTTCTTCTTCTTCTTTTTCTTCTTCTTCTTCTTCGTCATCTTATTTTTATTTTTTGCCTTCATATTTTTATTCTTTGTATAATTTTTATTTGTTGTCTTCTTTATTTCCTTTGTATTATTTATATTTTCTGTTTTAACATTTTTTACTCTTTTTTTTTCTTTGTTTTCTTCACCATCATCTTTTTAGTTTTATCTTGTGATCATATTTTTAATCTTTTCTTTTCATTTTCTATGTTGTCTTTGTTTTTAATTTTATTGATTTTCAAATCGTCGTCATCATCGTTCAAGCTTCTGTTGATCATCAGCACACTATTTCTTTTTCTTCAAATTGATCTTGCCTCTCACTTCTTTTTATTATTTTTTATTGGGATTTTTATCTATTTTTTATTAGAAGTCTTTTTTTTCTTTTTTCTTCTTCTTCTTTTACTTCTTCTTCTTTTTTTTCTTTTTTCTTCTTCTTCTTTTTCTTCTTCTTCTTTTTTTTCTTTGCCTTTTTTTGCTTTCATTCGTTTTTTTCTTCTTCTCCTCCTCCTCCTCCTCCTCTTCCTCCTCCTCCTCCTCCTCCTCCTCCTCCTCCTCCTCCTCCTCCTCCTCCTCCTCCTCCTCCTCCTCCTCCTCCTCCTCCTCCTCCTCCTCCTCCTCCTCCTCCTCCTCCTCCTCCTCCTCCTCCTCCTCCTCCTCCTCCTCCTCCTCCTCCTCCTCCTCCTCCTCCTCCTCCTCCTCCTCCTCCTCCTCCTCCTCCTCCTCCTCCTCCTCCTCCTCCTCCTCCTCCTCCTCCTCCTCCTCCTCCTCCTCCTCCTCCTCCTCCTCCTCCTCCTCCTCCTCCTCCTCCTCCTCCTCCTCCTCCTCCTCCTCCTCCTCCTCCTCCTCCTCCTCCTCCTCCTCCTCCTCCTCCTCCTCCTCCTCCTCCTCCTCCTCCTCCTCCTCCTCCTCCTCCTCCTCCTCCTCCTCCTCCTCCTCCTCCTCCTCCTCCTCCTCCTCCTCCTCCTCCTCCTCCTCCTCCTCCTCCTCCTCCTCCTCCTCCTCCTCCTCCTCCTCCTCCTCCTCCTCCTCCTCCTCCTCCTCCTCCTCCTCCTCCTCCTCCTCCTCCTCTTCCTCCTCCTCCTCCTCCTCCTCCTCCTCCTTCTCATGCAAACACATGAAGACAGTTGATTAATCGTTATGACGACTTGCAGGCTCAGAGATGATGCCTCTTTAAACACACCATTCACACTGCATGCCTTCCCACAACACAATAACATCGTCAACAACACCAACAATAATAAAAATAATAATAAAAATATACATGAAAACGATACAATAATAATTATGAATTTAAATAAAACAATGATAATAATAAATGAAAAGAAAACAATGATAATAAAAAATGAAAAAAAAAAAAATAATTATGTAAATAATGCAGCAAAATAGATATTTAAACGAAAAAAGTCAATCGAAATATGAAATCTAAATTATGAATACTAAAAAAATAAATAATAAAATTATGAAATAAAACAAAAATATCATAAAATACTTATAAAAAATTGGTTAGGAATAAAAAAACAATATTAAGCAAAAAAAAAAAACAGATTTGAGTAGGAAAAAGAAAAAAAATAAAAACACATGACGTAATGAAAAAAAAACAAAAAAAACAAGTTTTTGGTGATAAATAAAAATAAAACAAAAATAAAAAAAACGATATCTTGATGTATGGGATGGACGACTAACAAGAAGAAAAACGTTATTGCTTTTCAAGATCTACTAAAAAATAATAAAAAGAAAAAAACATTACCTCATCGCTCAAAATATATTTTGATAAAAAATATAAAGTATTTTTTTACGCATTCAAATTTATTCAAACAACAAAATGAATTAATAGAGGTGAGAAAATTTATAAGACAGAAAAACCCTTAAGAGAATAAGAAATAAGTTAATAATAATGAGAAAAAATAGTAAGATTGAATCAGAAAATGATGGTAATAAAAACTATGTCCGTAATGGAGAACAAAAAAAAACTAAAGTTAAAAATAAAAATGAAAAAAAATCAATAATGGTAAAAATTAACAAAAGAATACTGTGGATAAATAATTTTGATGAAATTAATGAATAAAAAAACAAATCCATTCTAGTTAAATAAATATATTAATAATTATGTTAATAGCAAGTTTAATAATGTTAACAGTTTCAATGAAACATGACAAGAGGCCTGATCCACTTGGTTAACCCTTGCTAACTCTCCTTTCGTCTCTAAGCACCTTAATTAGGCGCTGTTACTACCAATGAAAAGTTCATTTTGTTAACGGGTAAATAAATAATTTTAGCATTTATTTTTTTATTTTGTTTTTTTACGATTATTTTATTAACTATTCAAATATTTTTTTCGTTTGTTTATTATTTAATAAAAATAATTTTGATTATTTTATGGAAAAATTTATCTTTTAGATTCAATAAGGATTTTTCTTTTCTCTAAAACAGAATGATTTCATGGGTATATTAAAAACTATATGGTTGTTTAAAAAAAAATCAATACGATGAAGTGAGATCAAAATTTTGAATTTAATGTTTAATATTTCAAATTGGAATTTTTATTTGATCAAAAAAATTAAATTAAAAAAAAATGAAAAAAGATATCATTTCTAGTTTTTATATATCTAAAATCAATTGAAAATGATAAATGTTATCGTCAAAAGTAAGATAAAAAAATAAAATAAAAATAAAAAAATGAAAAAAACAATAAAAAACAAAACAAAACAGAAAAGAAAAAACAAAAAAAACCCAGAAAAATGTTGAAAAAAACCCAATAAATAATCATCTATCCACCCTCCTCAACACCCCATGCATCATGAATGCAAGCACATTCATCATCAACCAACCACCCTTCCAGTAGTCTGTGTCTTTGTTTGTGTTCGTATGTGTGTTTATGTGTCCTTTTGTGTATTTATGTGTCCGTTTGTGTATTTAAGTGTCTGTATGTGTGTCATCCTATCTGTGTGTTAATGTGTCTATTTGTATGTGTTCATGTGTCTTATACATATTTATATGTGTGTTTGTGTGTGTTAGTATGTGTGTTTGTTGTGTTAGTATGTGTGTTTGTGTGTGTTAGTATGTGTGTTTGCTGTGTTAGTATGTGTGTTTGTGTGTGTTAGTATGTGTGTTTGTGTGTGTTAGTATGTGTGTTTGTGTGTGTTTGTGTGTGTTAGTATGTGTGTTTGCTGTGTTAGTATGTGTGTTTGTGTGTGTTAGTATGTGTGTTTGTGTGTGTTAGTAGGTGTGTTTGTGTGTGTTAATATGTGTGTTTGTGTGTGTTAGTATGTGTGTTTGTGTGTGTTAGTATGTGTGTTTGTTGTGTTAGTATGTGTGGTTGTGTGTGTTAGTATGTGTGTTTGTGTGTGTTAGTATGTGTGTTTGTGTGTGTTAGTAGGTGTGGTTGTGTGTGTGTTAGTATGTGTATTTGTGTGTGTTAGTAGGTGTGTTTGTGTGTGTGTTAGTATGTGTGCAAGTGTGTGAAAAATAAAAATTGGAGCGAAAATTTTGGATAACTAAAAAACAGCTCACGGGTTTTGAATCATTCCATCATCAACAACAACAACTATGAAAACAAAAACATAAAAAAACTGTTAACTTATATTTTTTATTAATTTTTATTATTTTACTTATTTATTTTGTTTCTTTATTATTTTTATTATTTTATTTATTTATTTTGTTTCTTTGTTATTTTTATTATTTTATTTATTTATTTTGTTATTTTATTATTTTTATTATTTAATTAATTTATTTTATTTTATTATTATTCATATTGTTTCATTTATTTATTTTATTTATTTATTATTTTTTATTATTTTATTTTTGATTTTGTTTTGAAGGAATATTCGTCTTCTTGTTCAGAAAAATCAAATATTTGGAATAAGCACGTTTATAATTCATCATAGATAAAGAGAGGTTGCGAAACAACTTAATCATAATAATAAAAACAATAAAAATAAAAACAACAAAAATAATAAGAAATATTTTTTATAATCACCTCGATTTTAAAATGTAAACTATCAAAAGATTTAAAAAGTTATTACAAATGTAAAATCAAACTAAATGGAGTGAAAAAAAAATCGAAAAAAAATTTATAAAAAAAAAATGTTAAATTGAGTAAAATGAAGTCAAAATCAGTTAATGAAAAAAATAAAAATAAAAATAAAAGATATAGAACTATTGTCTTTTTTGAGTGGTTGAAATATTAGGGACTTTTATGACATATGTCGAAGAACGCAGGGTAAACTCAACAACCCACTGAAAAATCTATATATTTTGTTTTGTTTTGAAGACAACAAGGAAAAAAAGAAGCGAAAATAAAAAATATTTGAAAAATAAAAAAAAAACGTACTTGGAAAAAAACTGTAAAAAAAACAACGCTAAAAACAAAAATAAAACAAAAAATAAAAATAAAACAAAATAGCTACATTTTTTTGGTTATCAAAAAACAGACAAAACTAAAAAAATGCAAAAAAAAACAGTATCAGTATAGAAATGAAAGAAACGAAGAAAGGAGGGGTGTGATACGAGGGGTGAGGTGGAAGAAACTGCATGGCTTGTTGATGTATTGATGTCTTCGAAAGGCTGATGATGAGGAGGAAGACGAAGAAGAGGAAAAAGGAAGAAAAAAGGAGAAAGAGGAAGAGGAGGAGGAGGAGGAAAAAAAGGAGAAAAAATAGGAGGAGGAAAAAGAAAAAAATGTGAAAAAAAGAAAAAAAACGAAGAAAAAAAGAAGTAGCAAGAGGAAAATAGGAGTGTTGATGATGACGATGATGATGATGATGATGATGATGATGATGATGATGATGATGATGATGATGATGATGATGATGATGATGATGATGATGATGATGATGATGATGATGATGATGATGATGATGATGATGATGATGATGATGATGATGATGATGATGATGATGATGATGATGATGATGATGATGATGATGATGATGATGATGATGATGATGATGATGATGATGATGATGATGATGATGACGATGACGATGACGATGATGATGATGATGATGATGATGATGATGATGATGATGATGATGATGATGATGATGATGATGATGATGATGATGATGATGATGGTGATGATGACGACAATGGTGATGATGATGACGACGACGATGCCTTTTATGTGAAGCGAGAACACGAAGGCCGTTAATAAGTCAACAATTATGAACCTCGCATGGGCAATGGTAGTGTTAATAGCGGCTCTACTGTGAGCTCATTAAAGACCACTCGTGCTGAATCCAACTCACTATTCTTAAAATATCTAATAGAAGAATAAATTTAAGCAATAAAATTATTATTATTATTAGTTTATAAATTTGTAAAATATTTATGGTATATTCCAGTTACAAAGAAGCTGCAACAACAACAACAACAACAACAACAACAACAACAACAACAACAACCGTCCATCAAACCAGCTCAACAACAACAACAACAACATTCCCGTCAACTAAACCAGCCACAACAACAACAACAGCAACAGCAACACCAACAACAACAGCAACAGCAACACCAACAACAACAGCAACAGCAACATCAAAGGTTCTTCAACTCTAGTCCACACAAACGCAAGAAGCCAAGAACATCGTTTTCAAGGTTCCAGGTGGTTGAGTTGGAAAAAAGATTTCACAGGTAACACATACTTTTGGTTTTCTGTAGAAATTGAAGCAGAAAAATTTTATTAACTTCAAATATTATTCAAAAATTAATATTTTTTATTTTATTTATAGAAATAATTTGAATAAAATTATGAAGTGGTATGAATTATATAGACTTCCACTTACTTGCGCCCACTTCCACTCATGTCCCATCTCCACCCAACCTCCACCCAACCTCCACCCAACTTCCACCCAACCTCCACCCAACCTCCACCCAACCTCCACCCAACCTCCACCACACCTCCACCCAACCTCCATCTAGCCTCCACCACACCTCCACCCAACCTCCACCCAACCTCCACCCAACCTCCACCACACCTCCACCCAACCTCCACCCAACGTCCACCCAACCTCCACCCAACCTCCACCCAACCTCCACCCAACCTCCACCCAACCTCCACCCAACCTCCACCCAACCTCCACCCAACCTCCACCCAACCTCCACCCAACCTCCACCCAACCTCCACCCAACCTCCACCCAACCTCCACCCAACCTCCACCCAACCTCCACCCAACGTCCACCCAACCTCCACCCAACCTCCACCCAACCTCCACCCAACCTCCACCCAACCTCCACCCAACCTCCACCAAACCTCCACCCAACCTCCACCCAACCTCCACCCAACCTCCACCCAACCTCCACCCAACCTCCACCCAACCTCCACCCAACCTCCACCCAACCTCCACCCAACCTCCACCCAACCTCCACCCAACCTCCATCTAGCCTCCACCACAACTTCACCCAACCTCCATCTAGCCTCCACCACACCTCCACCCAACCTCTATCTAGCCTCCACCCAACCTCCACCACACCTCCACCCAACCTCCACCCAACCTCCACCACACCTCCACCCAACCTCCACCACACCTCCACCCAACCTCCACTCAACCTCCACCCAACCTCTATCCAACCACCTTCTACCACCCAACTTCCACCTACTTCTACCCAATTCCCATCCACCATCACCACCACCACCTCTAGACAAAAGTACTTGGGGTCTGCGGAAAGGTCAAACCTAGCAAAGCTGTTGAAGATGACAGACCACCAGGTTAAGACGTGGTTCCAGAACCGCAGAACCAAGTGGAGGTGAGTTGAAGCAGGGAGGATGGAGAAAAGGGTAGGAGGATGGGGGAAGAAGGTGGATAGGATGGGGGTAGAGGGTGGAAGGATAATGGTGGAGGGTGGGTAGGATGGGGGTGGAGGGTGGAAGGATAGTGGTGGAGGGTGGGTAGAAGGTGAAAGGTGGGAAGGATGGAAAAGATTGAGTTTTGTTGATGGATAGAAGAATGGAAGAAAAGAAAGAGTTTAAAAAGGCTGGTGGTGGTGGTGGTGGTGGTGGTGGTGGTGGTGGTGGTGGTGGTGGTGGTGGTGGTGGTGGTGGTGGTGGTGGTGGTGGTGGTGGTGGTAGACAAATCATCGTAAAAAAATAAAAAAAGTGAAAAAACGGGAGAATAGATGAAAAAAAGAAAAAAAGAAAAAAAAGGAGTGAAAAATGGTGGTGTGAACAAACCAATAACACCACCAATAACGGCATAACTACCACTACTACCACCATTTCCGCCATCATCATCACCATTTCTACCATCTTCACCACCACCACCACCATCACCCCCACCACCACCATCACCCCCACCACCACCATCACCCCACCACCACCATCACCCCCACCACCACCATCACCCCCACCACCACCACCACCACCACCACCACCATCACCCCACCACCACCATCACCCCCACCACCACCATCACCCCCACCACCACCATCACCCCCACCACCACCATCATCCCCACCACCACCATCACCCCCACCACCCCCATCACCCCCACCACCACCATCACCCCCACCACCACCACTACCACCAACCCCATCACCATTTATACCATCATCTTTATCACCACCACCACCACCATTTCCATCACCACCACTACCATCACCACCACCACCACCACCATCATTTCCACCACCACCACCACCATCACCACCACCACCGCCACCACCACCACCACCCCCATTTCCACCATCTTCACCACCATCATCATTACCCCAGACGGCAGTCAGCGGAGGAGAGGGAAGCAGAAAGACAAGCGGCCAGCAAATTCATGCTCAACCACAACAACAACAACAACAACGGCAACAACAACAATAACAACGACGTTGACGATCCACTATGCAACATCAACGCATCTCTCATGGCCTTACAGCGTCTGAAACCATGGCAGGAAGTAATGGAGACGAATGAAGGCAGTGAAGACGAAGGAAGGAAAAGTGGAGGTGAGAGTAGCAGTGGTGAGAGAAGGAGTAGAGGTGAGAGTAGCAGTGGAGAGAGAAGAAGTTGTAAAGGAGGAGACGCAGGGAGTGATGGAGAGGTTGGCAGTTGTGGTAGTTATGCTCGTTTTAATTATAGTGATGACGATGAAGTTGACGTCATGAATGCTAGTGACGTGGAAATGACAGACTGTGACACTTCTCGTCAAGCTCTGCGAAGCCCAAACAACTGTGGTGTTTTTGAAAACCACCACAAACTTCTCACCCACTCTTCTACCACAAAAAATCACCCCAACGAAACGGCGCAAAATAAAATAGAGAAAAACATTGAAAACGAAACCGCCATTGAAACAAAAGTTAAGATGGAGTCTAGTGGTTTATATGGTGACGACCAAAATGCCTTTGTCAAAAGCTGGCTTTCTGATTCTCCCCAGCTTCAGACCTCACAAAAATGGCCTTACGGACTGTTCTTCAACAAGTTTAAAAGCACTTCTAAATGCTCCGTTTGACTTTAAAAACTGATAAATTCTTTAATCAATCAATTTCTCCAAAAGAGATTCATTTATCAATCCATAATTTTTATTTTTTCAAAGAATCTTTCATTTATAAAGAATTTCCAGTTTTTTGAAGAAATCTGATTGATTCAAGAAAATGAATGAAATATTATACGTATTATAAGTTTGGTGAACAAAAGACGTTTCTGTGTTATTGTTCATGCTTGAAAGAGTCCTTTTTTATTTTTCATTTTTTTTCCATAAACAGTGTTTTTGATGATGCAAAATAAACGTTAAATTGGTCAAAACATCTTTTACGTTTTTTTTGTAAAAAGTGATAGAGTTTTATCTAAATGATTCAAACACATTAACAAATTAAAAAAAATAACATTGAAATTTTTTTTTGCAGTCAAAAGTTTAGATTACGTTATTATAGTGTTTTCCATACTTTTAAATAATTGGATTTCCAGCTCAACCTTTTATTTAATTCTGGATACAGTAAGTTTTCTTTTAAATTTGCAAAAGTAAATTTAAATGCTGCTTAGATAAATGTGTTTACGTGATTATATTACAAAAAAAGGGTTATATTTTATCATTAAAACAAAAAACTTGAAATGAATGATACAGATTTTAAAAACAAAATTCGTTCCGATAAAGAAAAGGGAAAAACTCAAGATAATGAAGGTATTTTTTAAATATTTCTTACTTAGATAGCAAATTATTAAATTTCAACTAGATAATTTTAAAATCAGTTTTACATGAAAATATGTCTAAAAAAGACACAAAGTTTGGTATCAAGCAGTTTCAATTCACGTCTACTGATAGAGAAGAAGGATTTACGGTTCATTACCACGTCCTGATCTTCCAAGGGGCCTTGTACATCTGGCTTGGCGATTCTGATCAGTCTTTCAATGCTTTGACAGTTGCTATGCCGACCCCATACGTAAAAATTGTTTCTTATGCGTTTTTGAAAAATACTTCATAAGATTGAAAAAAATAGTGTCATTAAATTTAAATCATTAAAAAAAAATAATTAATTAATAATCAAATAGATACGTTTCACAGGAACCATATCCATCAGCATCAGTGATATATGGAGATTCTTCCAAAACATTTTGCGAAAACCTTTCCAAGAAGATAGGTATTTCTGAAGATGAAACCTTCAAAAAATTTAAAAGATTTTTTTTTGAATTTTTTACTTTTTAATTTTTCACTCATATTGAATAAGAAGAAATCAACACAAAATCAACAACACAGCTTCAAAAACAAAGGCCTTGGCGTATGTGTCTTCAGGACTTTCTGAAGACAATGAAAAATTGCTGAAATTTGCTGAGGTTCTTGTTGTTAAAATTTTCAATGAGATAATATTAATAGTGAAATTAACTTTCAATCAGTATCATAAAGTCTATAAAATGATATTTAACTTGTTTATTATAACCCCAGATTGCACTTATCAAAAAGATGAAAGATCTACCTGAAAAATTTGAATTATGAAATTAAAAAAAAATAATTATCAAAATTGATTTTCAATGTTTTTGTTAGTATGTATTAGTATTCCATTTTTTTACTACTATGGATACTTATAGAGAATTACTTTCATGTTTTTAATAAACTTTAACAGGATTTGTTGTTTCTATATTATTGACTAACTTTTGACAAAACTCAAATAATAAAATAAAAATATTTGATTTATAAAAATTAATTTTGAAGATATAATGGAATTTCGATTATTGAACTTTTTTTTGAGAAAGCACAATATAGAATATGTGTCTAAAATTAGTTTAAAATATAAAAAAAGATACGAACTAAAATATAAGATATGCATTTAAAAAAATAAATTTGATGGTTTTTCAAAATATAATTTTTTAACACTCCTTCAAAAGGCATCCGTCATCCATCCTTCACATCTCTTCTGATCTTCATTCATATGTAAAACGGGTGCGTGAGTTTAGCAGGCTAAAGAGCACTTCCATTCGTCTATATTGTGTCATTTGAGTCGTCTTGTTTTGGAAAGTTTTGAAATTGGCTGAAGACTTTTAAGTCAGGTTGGTTGAATCGGTTTGATCACTTGACTTTTTTCGATAACTCACGGGACATGGCTTACGAACCAATTTTCGGTACATTTGTACCATGCGGCTTATTTTGAATTTTTATTTCTTCGAAAAAGTATTCTTTCTTAACTCGTGAATTTAAAAAAAATGCAAATCTTGCGCAGGATCCACATCCTTTTTCGCATTCTTTTGTCAATTCAATTAATTATCCTAAATTTCTATATGTTAGCCACACCCCATCACAATGCGTAGTGATGGAAACAGACCAGCTCCAAGGACAACAGACGGATGAGTCGCCCATCGGAATTAAGGATCCCATGGAGCCCAGAGTAGGTAGGTGCAAAAATCAAATCTTCAAAAAGTTCATAAAATAACTTAAATACAATTTTAGTATGTAATATAACTTATAAAAATTTATTTACTACTTTTTTAGTTAGAATTTTGGTCTGTCCAAGCCTACTTGGTCAGCCTATATAGTGATTTGCAGGAGCTGTAATGGTTGTGGGTGTGGATGGAAGCAAGTCTGCAGATGACGCCCTACAGTGTTGGTGTTTGTTGTTTCATTGTGGTGAGACTCACTTCACCTTCCATCACCATTAAAAAACAAATTCCTTCATCATCACCATTAAAAAACTCACAACTTTCTTCCTCATCACCATTAAAAAAGTCACACCTTCCTTTCTTATCACCATTGAAATCTTCCAACCTACCTACCCATCACAATTATAATCTTCCAACTCCACCTTCCATCACATTTAGAAAACTCCCAACTTACATCCTCATCACCATCAAAAACCTTCCAACTTATTTCCTTCTTTTTGTTTTTCGTGAGACACAGGATTTCTCAATCTATTTCATTAAAACTTTCAAGCATTACATCTGCCATAAGTCCAATCATAATTGAGTCATAAAAAGGATATTTCACTTGATTCATCTAAACCAGCACTGGTTATCAAAAACACAACTTTACCTAGTCAACCACCTACTCATCCATCCCATCATTCTTATCACCTGCATCTGACCATCACACATCCATGACCACCACATCTCATGGTTTTCACCATCTTTCACCATGGCAACTCACATCACATTATCTCACCATGACAACCCTATCACACCATCTTTCACCATGGCAACCATACCACCATCACATCCACTACACCACAACACCAGGGTACAAGGAACATCTTCACAAAGAAGGCAACACCGTTTACCTGGTCCTTGCCATCGAGTGGCCTGCTATGCCCACCAGAGATGGTGGGGGGGTGTTTTTGTTTTTGTTGTTTGTTGCTGTCGTTATTGTTGTTTTTTGTTAGTGTTCTTGTTGCTGCTGTTGATGTTGTTTGATGTTGTTGTTGCCATTGCAGTTGCCATTTCAGTTTTTATCTCAATTTTCTATTATTTTGGTTGGTTTCTCCATGGTTACTGTGCATACGTTAGTGATGATTGTAACAAAGCAACCTTTACCACCATCAGCTTGGGAAAGCCAAGTTGGGAAGATGAAGAAGAAGAAGGATGAACTGATGGAAAAGTATGACCTGCTGCTCAAGGAGTGGAAGGTGGGAGGACGGCGGTGGTGGTGGTGGTGGTGGTGGTTGTGGTGGTGGTGGTGGTGGTGGTGGTGGTGGTGGTGGTGGTGGTGGTGGTGGTGGTGGTGGTGGTGGTGGTGGTGGTGGTGGTGGTGGTGGAAACAGTAGTATAGTGAAAGCGAAATTATATCACATGGTAGTGGGGGGAGAGTCGATAGTTGGAAACCCACATTAAAACCACCATCAAATCTCCAAATCACCATTATTTCTCTTTCAACCACCATTCCATCTACCATCCAGGCACACTGCACCATCCACCATCCAATCCACCACACTTCATCCACCGTTCATTCCACCATCACCCAATCAAAGCCCATAATCAATCCTTTCCCCCACCCTCACAACAGATTTCAGGAGCATTCGTATGTCAGTTTGGCAAGCCAGGTGAGGTGGTGGTGAATGTGTCGAAGGAGAAGAAGGCGTGTTACATCGTGGTGGGGTGCCGAGGCCTCGGAGTGGTGAAGAGAATGTTGCTTGGAAGTGTTAGTGACTATGTGCTCCATCACTCCACCATTCCTGTTGCTGTCATCAACCAGTGATTGTGCCTGTGGTGGCGTACTTTGTGGTGCTTGTGGTGGTGTTGCTTTTGGTGCTTGTGGTGGTGTCGTTTGTGGTGGTTGTGGTGCTTGTGGTGGTGTCGTTTGTGGTGGTTGGTTGGTGGTGTCGTTTGTGGTGGTTGTGGTGCTTGTGGTGGTGTCGTTTGTGGTGGTTGGTTGGTGGTGTCGTTTGTGGTGGTTGGTTGGTGGTGTTGTTTGTGGTGGTTGTGGTGTTGTGGTGGTGTTGCTTGTGGTGGTTGTGGTGTTTGTGGTGGTGTCGTTTGTGGTGGTTGTGTTGCTTGTTGTGGTTTCGTTTGTGGTGGTTGGTTGGTGGTGTTGTTTGTGGTGGAGGGACTTGTAATAAGCGGAAGAATCAAGAAATTGGTGTTAATGTTAGTGCTACAATCATTCGTGAAGTTGATGTTACAATGGTTAATGCTGTTGTTGTTAAAGTGGTCAGTGCTGTTATTGCCACAGTGGTTAGAAAAGTTGGTGCTCCAATGGTTCAGTGTTGCTAAGAGGGGTGTTGTTGCTGCTGGTTGTGGGTGTTATAGCGTCAATACGAGCTACACTCCATCATTTCCACATCACTTCTAAATTTCAATCTTTCAATCTTCGCATCAAATTGTCGGGTTTTCCATTAGAAGTGTCATTTTTTCTTCTAAATTGTCAGTTCTACCAACACTTTCTTTTTTCCTGTAAAACACCCACACCAGCGGCTTCGTTCTGTCTTCCTTCCCTTCTTCTCTTTCTCCTCCTTTAGCTTTTCCTCTTGCATATCTGACCCTACTCAAATTCTTTTCCAATCTTTCTTTTGTTTTGGGGGTCTGTGTGTGTGTGTGTTTGTGTGTGTGTGTGTGTTGTGTGTGTGTGTGTGTGTGTGTGTGTGTGTGTGTGTGTGTGTGTGTGTGTGTGTGTGTGTGTGTGTGTGTGTGTGTGTGTGTGTGTGTGTGTGTGTGTGTGTGTGTGTTTGTGTATGCGTGTGCGTGTGCGCGTGATTATAACGCTTGTTTCCAGCAAATGTTCACTTTTGCGTATTATTGTTTCGTGTGTTTATCATCCTCCTTGACGAGGAAAATCCTTAAGATCGCCTTCGTATCTTCAAGCTCCCACCTACGTTACTTCAGGTAATTTGAAGACCTTATTAACCTTACTCTTGACTCATTAATGACTCATTAATTGGTTAGTTTGTTTATATAAAACTCATTTAAAAATCAATTCAATTCTGATTAAATTTGATTTGAAGTAGTTGGAACCTAGCTATGTACACCAAGTTGAGATTGTGTGCACCACGTTGAGATGTTCGCGCATTTCACGTAAGGCGCTCTGAAGTTCATCTATTTTATTTTGTGGTGATGAGTGATTGGGTGGAATGGCGTTTGATGGGTTGATTTTGTAGATGTTATGGGGAGCGGTTGCTAAGTGGGTATTATGAAGGGTTGATAGTGGGTGGTTTGGCTGGCGATTGGGTGAAACAGGGGGTGACACGATGTGTCAAGGTCGGCGACAGGATGTGTGGTAAGGTCAATGACAAGATGTATGATAAAGTCAATGACAGGGTGCATGATAAGGTCAATGGCAGGGTGTATGATAAGGTCAATGACAGGGTGTATGATAAGGTTAATGACAGGGTGTATGATTGGCGATAGGGAGGTTGATCTTTCTAGTTGTTCGTGTGGCTTCTGTTACTTTCACGACGAAGTTAAGCTTTCGTTTCAGTACCTTGTTCGCCTCGTTTCAATACCTTTCTATCTTCGCTTCGTCACCGAAACTCTTCTTTCACCACTTTAAAATTATTCTCATCTTTGCAATGTTCTTCTTCATTCGGTGATCGTTCATGCTAATTGGCCAATTATATATATCTATATATAGTTATGATTATATGATTATAAAAAATAATTAAATATGTATCTTTTTTTTCAATAATGGTTTTTTTGATAATTAAGTTTTGGAGGCCAGAATTTGGTATAAATGCCTTCAAGATATTGGCAAGGGTGTTTTCATAAGCAGTGTATTCACAAAAAAACCTCCACAAAAAAAATTCCACAAAAAAACAAAAACTCTACAAAAAAAATGTATTTTGCAAGAAAAACAAAATATTCCACTGGAGAATACGAAGTTCTACACAAAAAAAAACTCTAAAAAGAACACTCAAACCACAAAAGACAAAACTCCAAAAAAAAACAGTTCACAAAAAAACAAAACGCCAAAAAAAAACAGTTCACAAAACAACAAAACGCCAAAAAAAACAAAAAAGTCTCCGAAACTAAGAGAGTCCGCGAATGATTTGCATGCATATTGATATATTTCTCATTCGACCCGAGGCAAACGTTATTTTCATCGATTTGTATTGTATCTCTCGATTTGCGAGCAAAATGAAATTCTTTTGTCCCAAAAAAAAGATACGTTTTTTACATGTAATTTTTCGTTTTTTTCTTTATTTTGTTGTTTTTTTAATTAAAAAAAACGGTATTATTAAAAAAATTGTTTTCGGCAATTTCAAAATTTAATTTTGATTTTTAAAATGCTCAGTTCGTCACATCTTTGAATTCACAAGTTTTTTGTTGTTTTGAAATTAATTTTCAAAATTGATTTTCTTCCAAAGCGAATATCCATTAATCCTACCTCCACCCACTGCGGCTCACTTACTCCCCCAAAACAATTAAGAGCTACTATGAAGTACTTGAAAAACCAATGGATCGGCAAAATATACAAAAATACATTCATAAACTTGAATATATTAAAGGTAATATGTATATATATATTAATTAATACAAATCAATATATATATATATATATATATATAACTTAATTAAAATTAATATATTAAGTAACAACTTTTGATATATATAAATTAGTGAAAATTATATAATAAAATGCACATGAATGACTTGAGACTGAGTATAAGAGGTCATTTAAAACATCATCACACAGTCCATCCAGGCCCTCATGGAGCTCCTACTTCTTCACAAGTCGTTATTTCCTGGAAGAAACTTTGCTCTTATTGCGTGGCTATATCATGTGAAGTCGTCCACCGCTGGCATTCGAACCTATGACCTCGCGAGCTATGCTGGTTAGGTATTGGATGAGGATTAAGGGGAGATGTTTTGTATAGTGGCGTCGTCCTCAAAGAGCTTCGAGACCACAGCGTCTGTTCTTCGATTGCCGCATGTTTCATGCTGGTCAACTGGCTGCTCAGGCTGGACTTGAAGCCCTTACCTTGTGTTTAATTGTCTTGGTTGTGCGTGCTTGTAGCTTTGGTACTCGCTTTTGAACAATATTCAATTTGCGCTATACAAATGATTTGCTTTGGTTATGTTGAATACGATTAGCTTATATTTCATTAGATTAAACTAAATTGCATTAAATTAAATAAAATAAGATTAGATTAGATTAAATGTTCAATACAGTCGCTGTTACGTAGATGCCAACCAGCAGAGTTGTACTTGCTTGTAGCTGTGACATTTGTTTTTGAACAGTACGCACTCAGCGCTATACGAATGGCTTGATTAGTTCTGATTAGATTAGATTGGGCGTTTTCAGTGGTTATTGTTACAAATAGCACACAACATTTTTGATGTTTCAAAGGCGTGGCGGACAGACAAAGAGTTAGTGATTTTGGAGTGAGTCAGTTGTCGTATGTTTATTGTGCGGCGAAATTGTTGGAAAGCGGTCAATTCTGTCAAAATATAATACTCGGTAGTTATTTAATTGTGATAGTGAATAAATAAATAAATAAATAAATAAATAAATAAATAAATAAATAAATAAATAAATAAATAAATAAATAAATAAATAAATAAATAAATAATTAAATAAATAAATAAATAAATAAACAGATAGATAAATAGATAAATAGATAATTAGATGAATAGATATATGAATAGATGAATAAATAAACAATTATTGAAAAAATGAATAAATAAAAAAAAAATAAAAAAATATGATAATAAAGACAAAACTCCAAAAAATGAGTATTTAAATAATAAGTAAAATTAAAAAAATTAAAATAACAGTAAAAGATAATAATAGTAATTTAATAGATAATAATAGCAATATGGAACATATTTATAATAATATGAAACATAATAAAAATAAAAATAATAGTAATAATATGAAACATAATAAAAATAAAAATAATAGTAATAATATGAAACATAATAAAAATAAAAATAATAGTAATAATATGAAACATAATAAAAATAAAAATAATAGTAATAATATGAAACATAATAAAAATAAAAATAATATTTATAATATGAAACATAATAAAAATAAAAATAATATTTATAATATGAAACATAATAAAAATAAAAATAATAGTAATAATATGGAACATAATAAAAATAAAAATAATATTAATAATATGGAACATAATAAAAATAAAAATAATAGTAATAATATGAAACATAATAAAAACAAAAATAATAGTAATAATATGAAACATAATAAAAATAAAAATAATAGTAATAATATGGAACATAATAAAAATAAAAATAATAGTAATAATATGAAACATAATAAAAATAAAAATAATAGTAATAATATGGAACATAATAAA
Source organism: Branchellion lobata (assembly GCA_947562095.1). Lineage (NCBI taxonomy): Eukaryota > Metazoa > Annelida > Clitellata > Hirudinida > Piscicolidae > Branchellion > Branchellion lobata. The sequence continues at coordinate 7,294,700 of OX387257.1, read as the reverse complement.
AATAATTATAACCTTGAAGATACTTTTTCGGAATAAAAAACTAAAATATTGATAATAAGTTAGAAGCGAACATGGGCAATGATCTAGGTTCCATCACAGACTTCAAGTTCAACGTTTCGAAGGGGGCTTTATATAGCGCATAATTCAAAATATACATACCAGGAGGTGGGTGGAAGAAGCAGATGAGTGATAAAGGGTTGATGATGGTGGTGATGATGGTGATGATGGTGATAATGGTGATGAAGGAGAAGATAATGATGGTATGGTGGTTGAAGTAAGGATGGATTTATAAGATAATAAAATGAATTTTTACTAAAATAAATCATATAATAATAATAAAATAAGATAAATGATGAAAAATAGTGAGTAAATATTTTACTACTGAGGGAAGCAGTATAATCGAAAAAATATATTAATAATTAAAGTGAAAATTAATAAGGATATAATAAAAAATAACAAAAGTCATAACAAAAACAATGATAACACAAAAAAATAACAAAAGTCATAACAAAAACAATGATAACACAAAAAAATGACAAAAGTCATAACAAAAACAATGATAACACAAAAAAATAACAAAAGTCATAACAAAAACAATGATAACACAAAAAAATGACAAAAGAAAAATGACAACTGAAAGAATTAATAACGACAAAGAATGATAAGTCATTGAAGGAGAGTTGATGAAGGCAAGTTACCATGGAAGAGGATGCATAAGAAACAACAAAGAAAAAAGACAAAAAACGATAAGAAAATAGACAATAAGAAAGTAAAAACATGGGAATAAAAGAACTGGAAAACAATGAAATGAATAGATGATACGTGAACAAAAAACAAAAGAAGATAGGAACAAACAAAGAACAAAGAACATCAGAACCAAAGAACAAAAAAACAAATAACTTGAAACAAAAAACATGAAAACAAAGAACTTGAAAACAAAGGTATGGATGAGATATGATGAAGTAGGATAAGATAGGATGGAAAAAAAAGAGTAGGATGAGATAGGATAGGAAAGGAAAGAGTAGGATGAGATAGGACAGAGTGGGATAAAAAGGGATAAAGTGGAAGGGTTTTGTGTGGTATTGAGTAATAATTTTAGCTGAAAGAGAAAGAGAGATTCAAGCAAAGTGGAGAAGATAAGAGTAGGAAGAAGTTGGATAAGGAGGGATTGATTAGGAGGTTAGGAGGAGCAGAGAATCAGAATGGGTTGGTTGGCATAGCGAGTGGAATGAGTGGAGGAATAAGGGATGAGAGAGGATTGGATGAAATCACTGCTACTGCCAATGAAAAGATACAAACTTCGTGAAAGAAAAGTCATCAAATTATTTTCAAATAATAATAATAAATAAAAATGAATTAATTTTTGGTTAACTACTTTTTATATTTTTTAAATAATTTTTTTATTCTGAAAAATAATCATCAAAGGGGCACACTCAATGCATGTGGAAAACACACGATGGTCTTTTGCATGGAGGAAGATGAGTGGAAAATCAGTTGGTTGGCAGTTGCAAGTATGTTTCATAAGTTTTTCAAAGTTTGGGTATTTCTTGGAAATGAAATGAAAAAATTAAAAGTCAATAAATTATAATTTAAAATCAAATTTTGAAAAAAAATAAAAAAAATAAAAAAAATAACGCAAAATAAAACGAAAAAAAAACGTTTTTTGCGTAGAATGAGCCTAAAATGTTTTTTTTTAATATTCTGGTGGAAAAACTCTGATGCAGATGAAGCAACGGAGAAATATTCAAAATCGAAACACAATCTCAAAGTGAACAATAAAGGAGGATTTAACTGGAAAATTGAAAAAAAACAAAAAACCCGAAAATTTTGTTAATTTTTTTTTGTTTTCACAATGCCAAAAAAAAACAAAAGCCTAATGGTCATAAAATTCTTTCTTCGACGTCACGTGTCATCTATGTCATCATCCTTGATGACGTCATGCGAGGATGAAGCGTTTGATACACATTCCAGAACCTGCAGGATTTATTTTTTGTATTTTTCCACAAAAAAAAACTAAAAAATGTTTCATCGTTAGTTCTAGTTGTTATGACTCTCAACACTTCTCAAACATCTCAAACACACCCAACAATACAATGCAATACAATACAAAAACGAATATTATTATAGTGGCATTAACCCCGTAGAGTTTCGATGCCAACAACCCAAAAACACCAAAAAACACACAAAAGAATCCGAAAACCCATAAAAACACTTCAAAAACATCAAAACATTTTCAAAACCTACCAAAACACAAAAAAACTTTCAAAACCCACCTTTTCGAGTACAATTTTGACCCTGCGATCGAGAGCTTTAAGATGTTTGTGTGTGAGAATGTGTGGGAGGCGGTCGTTGGAGAGAGATCTTTGCATCTGGAGGGACAGGCGTTGTGAGGGGTCGGTGTGAACAGTGGTGAGAGTGCGGAAGGTGGTGAAGCGAATGAGGCAGCACTGGTACAGAGGCGCTAAAATGTCCACAATGTCCTTTGTCCTGCCGAAGCTGTGGTGGTTACAGTGGTGGGATTTGGATGGGGGGGTTGGGGCTATGGTTGGTAGGTGGTTTGGGTTCTGTGGTTTTGGTAGTTTTTAGCTGTATGTTAGTGGTTCGGATGTTATGTTGTCAAAGCTTTGAGAATGGTTTGTCTCTGAGGGTTGTGTAGAGGGTGTGGTATGGAAGACACCGAGGCGTGGTGGAGAAGGTAAAAGATCTGGCCTTGTGTGCGATAATGGCTGTGGAAGATTAAAAGAACGTTAATGGCGTGGTTATGAGAATTATAGTATAGACGATATGTCATGACTGATGGGTTGTGGTGTAGTGGGTGGAGTTGGCGTGGTTTGAAGAGTTATAGTAAAGACGATATGACTGGTGGGTTGTGATGTAATGGGTGAAGTTGGAGGAGTTGGAGGGGTTTTTGAGGTTGGAGTGGAGGTTGATAAGAATACAAGGTCGATAAGAAGACAAGGTTGATAAGAAGACAAGGTTGATAAGAAGACAAGGTCGATAAGAATACAAGGTTGATAAGAATACAAGGTTGATAAGAATACAAGGTCGATAAGAAGACAAGGTTGATAAGAAGACAGGGTTGATGAGAATACAAGGTTGATAAGAAGACAAGGTTGATAAGAGGACAGGGTTGATAAGAAGACAGGGTTGGTACAAAACTAATTGGGTCTCAGAATCTGCGGTTTTAAAAGATTAAACGCCACATTTTGATGCTTCTAATTGAAAAGTGTAAATTAGTCTTTTATGCTTTTTAAAAAAACTTCAAATTTACGACTGGCACAAAAAAAACCTTCGTAGCTTGAAAAAAAAAGAAATGAAAAAAACCTAAAAAAAGAATTTGTAAGGGTTTAAAAAATTTGAAAAAACTTTTTTGTTTTAGCTTTAAAAATTCAAAAGTTGTTTGAAGTTTGAAAAAAATAATGTTCTGTAGAATCAACCCTTTGCCGTTGTCTATGAGGACGTAAGAGGATGAATTCTTGAACTGATGGAAGGCGGTGAGGTGGTGTCTGTCTTTGTTACCTGGGTGGTGATTTAATGGTGGTAGTGGTGGAGCTATGGTGGCGGTGGAGCTATGGTGGTGGTGGAGCTATGGTGGTGGTGGAGTCATGGTGGTGGAGATATCATGGTGGAAATAGGGTGGTGGTGAGGATATGGTGGTAGAAGATGCTTCTGGAATAAAACGATCTATTCTTATTAGCTCTTTGAATAAACGAATGAAAACAAAATAAACAAAGATAAGTTTTCGAAAAAACTTCATTTTTTGATAAAAAAATTTCTGAGACTTAATTCAATTTCAAAAATGTAGCATTACTAAAAGAAAGAACATTTTGGGGAAACTATTTTCAGCAGGCGGATCAAAATTAATTAAAAAAATAATTAAAAAATTAATTAAAAAAATAATTAAAAAAATAATTAAAAAATTAATTAAAAAAATAATTTAAAAAATAATTAAAAAAATAATTTAAAAAATAATTTAAAAAATAATTTAAAAAATAATTTAAAAAATAGTTTAAAAAATAATTTAAAAAATAATTTAAAAAATAATTTAAAAAATAATTAAAAAAATAATTAAAAAAATAATTAAAAAAATAATTAAGAGCCAGAAAAATAATTTCACAGGTTTTTCGTAATCAGTTGCTTGAAAAATTCTGGTGAAAAACTAAAAAAAAACGCTTAAAAAAACTTTTAGTCGAAATATTCATTGAAAAAAAAAGTTTCAAAATAAAAGCCAAGTTATTTTTTTATTATAATTTTTTTATTTCAAATAATAAATTGTTTCAAATTAAAATTTTAATGATGATTTTAAGTTGCATTTTCATAAAATGTAATTTGAATTATCAATTTCTACAGTCAATTATAGCAAAATAACTTTAGTTTTGAGTTATTTAGTTTAAAATTAGATTCTAAATTATTTAATTTAATTAAAAACCTTTCAATTCAATTAACCAATTTAAATTTAATTAGCAAGAATTGAATTAATTATTCAAAGACTCCTTCACGAACCTATCAAAAAGTCAAAGATGTGGACGTCTATTAGGTTGAGAATTGCTTTGAGGGTGTTGAAGGGAGTCTGCAGACGTAAGTGGCGACAAACCTGGTGGTTGTATGTGTGGTTGTGTTTGGTCGTATGTGTGGTTTTATGTGTGGTTGTGTTTGATTGTATATGTGGTTGTATGTGTGTTGTGTGTGTGATTGTATTTGTTTTTATGTTTGGTTGTATGTGTGTTGTGTGTGTGGTTGTATATGTGGTTGTGTTGGTTGTATATGTGGTTGTATGCGTGTTGTGTGTGTGGTTGTATTTGTTTGTATATTTGGCTGTATGTGTGTTGTGTGTGTGGCTATATGTGGTTGTGTTGGTTGTATTTGTGGTTGTATGTGTTGTGTGTGTGGTAGTATATGTGGTTGTATGTGTGTTGTGTGTGTGGTTTTATTTGTTTGTATGATTGGTTGTATGTGTGTTGTGTGTGTGGCTATATGTGCTTGTGAATAGTCGTTGTGTGTGGTTGAATGTGGCTGTTAGTAGTTTTTGTGCGTGGTTGTATGTGGTTGTGCGTGTTCGTATGTAGTTGTGGGATTGTTTCTGGTTTGAGACTGTTGCATCTCATTGGTCGGCCGTTAATTAAGAATCATTTCGCTAATCAATCTCTTCCTCTGTTTCGCCAGCCATTCCTGTGAATTCATCCATTCCATACTCATCCATTCATCCACCCTATCTTTCCATCTTCCTTTCCATGTAAAGCAATCATTATACTACTCAGTGCGCAATCAGGCGCTTTTTTCATTTGTTTTTTAAATATTTTTTTCTATTGACCAACTCACGTGTGCAAAGTGTTTTTATCTATTTTGCGAAAAAAAACAAAAAAAAACAATTTATATGCCGGCTCCATACACCTACCTTTTATACAGAATTATTTTTTCTCTTTCAAGTACCTCTATACACAATTCAAATGTGGTTTTGTTTTTCTAGGAAAAAATTTTCTAATTAAATCAAAACGTTACAAATAAAATTTCCTTCTTCCTTCAAAACCTTTTTCAAAGCAGTTGTTATAAATTTTGCGGACTTTTAAATCTTCCATTGTTAAATTTTTTTTCCGCGAAAGATTTTTTTGCGAAAGATTTTTTCGCTTCTGAAAAACAATTCCAGACGAGGCGCGACTTTTTTCATGCAAATTCATTAGCTGCTTAATTTGATCGTTTCAATGACTCGGCATTCTTCTTTTAATTAGCTTCGTTCAACCGCTTAGCCGTATATCTTATTTTTCCACTCGGAAAAAAATCCTTTTCTCTGAAATTATTTTTCTTTGAAAAATATTTATTTTCCTCTGGAAAAACTTGTAGAACTTATCACCAACTAATTTTTAATCTTTTTCACGAGCCTTTGAATCCGAATGATTTTTTTCACACCTGAACATTTTCAATACAACCGGAAAGTGCACACCTTTGAGCCATAATTGATCAGGATATCAATTACACAGTACACCACCCTTAAAACCATTCTAACTAACCTCCTTTCAAAACAACAATTTTCCTTCCACAACCACCATCCCACAGTCATCATGGGCATCCGTTCTTTCCAGACAAAACTTTATTTATTTTTTTTTTTAAGCTTTATTCAACTTTTGAATATTTTTCAACAACCTTCGCAACCACCTTTCCAACCATCCTTCCAAACTTTGAATAACTAGTCTCCAAGACATCATGCCATAAACAACCATTCTTCCAAACCCCCATTCTTCCAAACCACCGTTCTTCCAAACCCCCATTCTTCCAAACCCCCATTCTTCCAAACCCCCCTTCTTCCAAACCCCCATTCTTCCAAACCCCCATTCTTCCAAACCCCCATTCTTCCAAACCCCCCATTCTTCCAAACCCCCATTCTTCCAAACCCCCATTCTTCCAAATCCCCATTCTTCCAAATCACCATTCTTCCAAACCACCGTTCTTCCAAACCCCCATTCTTCCAAACCCCCATTCTTCCAAACCACCGTTCTTCCAAACCCCCGTTCTTCCAAACCCCCATTCTTCCAAACCCCCATTCTTCCAAACCCCCATTCTTCCAAACCCCCCTTCTTCCAAACCACCATTCTTCCAAACCCCCATTCTTCCAAACCCCCATTCTTCCAAACCCCCATTCTTCCAAACCCCCATTCTTCCAAACCCCCATTCTTCCAAACCCCCATTCTTCCAAACCCCCTTCTTCCAAACCACCATTCTTCCAAACCCCCATTCTTCCAAACCTTCATTCGTCCAAACCCCCATTCTTCCAAACCCCCATTCTTCCAAACCCCCATTCTTCCAAACCTCCACTTTTCCTATAAACCATTTGCCAAACCACCAAAACCCCACAAACCATTCAAATCTCCACAAACCACCAAAACCCCACAAACCACCCACTTCTGTTCCATCAGCAACCTTTTCCCAGTATGTTTTGTTATGTTTGGAGTAGGACCTAGCCCAAGGATTTTTAACGGAGTTCCAAGGAGCCAGAGACTTGTTGGGCAAAAAGGCTCCGAAGCTTCCTTCTAACAGCTCACCCACACCGCAAATCCCGTTGGCTGGGTCACAAAAGTATCGACACTTGCCGTAAAAACAAAGGTTGCCGACTGTGGTGTGATGGTGAAAAGAATTCGCGGATTTTTGAGGGTTTTAAGGGTTTTTGAAAAGATTTGTATGGTGTTTGAGGTTTTGAGAAGTCTTTGGAAAGTTTTTGAGAGTTTTAGGGTTTTGAGATTATGATAGCTTTGTAGACCTTTGCTGTACTGTATGCATGGGGCTTCGTGAAGTTAATAGGGGGTTTGTAACTTTTGTAGGGAGGTCTGAACAGTTTTTAGAGGTTTTGTGGTGGTTGTGAGTGTGGTTGTGTAATTGTGGTGAGGTTGTTGTGTAGTTGTGGTGATGTGGTTGTGTAGTTGTGATGATGGGGTTGTGTAGTTGTGATAAGGTGGTTGTGTAGTTGTGGTGAGGTGGTTGTGTAGTTATGGTGAGGTGGCTGTGTAGTTGTGGTGGGGTGGTTGTGTAGTTGTGGTGAGGTGGCTGTGTAGTTGTGGTGGGGTGGTTGTGTAGTTGTGGTGAGGTGGCTGGGTAGTTGTGGTGAGGTGGCTGGGTAGTTGTGGTGAGGTGGCTGGGTAGTTGTGGTGAGGTGGCTGGGTAGTTGTGGTGAGGTGGCTGGGTAGTTGTGGTGAGGTGGCTGGGTAGTTGTGGTGAGGTGGCTGTGTAGTTGTGGTGGGGTGGCTGTGTAGTTGTGATTGGGTGGTTGTGTAGAGATATTTGTTCTTTCGAAGAAAAAATTGTGATTGGTTGGAGGAAGGCCAAAGAACGATCGGAATGAGGAAGGTAAAATGTTGGTTTTTTTAGAGTGTAAAAAAAATTAAAAAATGAGGTTTCGCCAAAGAGATCACACAGCCAATTTATTATTAAAAAAAACATTTCTCAAAAGAAATGTTCTGTTTGAGTTTTTCAAAAATAAAAAAACAAATTTTTATTTTTTTTATCTTGATGAAACATTTGTAATAATTTTGATCAAAAACGTTCAAAAATGATTTTGGATAAGGTTTTTTTTTTAAGTTGGAAAGAAAAAAATTAAAATATTTACGCATAAAAGACTGCGAAGATGAAGAGAGATAACAGTTTGTGAGTTCAGCAAAGATGACAAATTCTTTCAAACTCAAATACTGTTTGTTATTTGGAAAAAAAATTTAAAAAAAACAAAAAACAAAAAAGAGAAAAAAAAAGAAAAAAAATTGTTTTGAAAATGAAAAACCTCTAGGTTTAAAAAATTTAGATAAAAAAATTCGAATAAAAATGGCTTTTGTATATGAGGAATGACCGTCAAGAAAGAAATTAAAAAAAACTGTGTGAATGTGTTGAAATGTATTTTTGAAAAGTTTGAAATGCAAAAGTGACTTAATGGAAAAATGTTTTCTATGGGTATTTCATCATGGAAAAATCGAAAGTTTACAGTTGTTTTTTTTGCAGCAAGTTTAAAGTGTTTTTTTTTCAGTTTTTCAAAAATTCTTTCCTGTGAAATGGTGTAAGGACGATTGGCGGTTGTGAATTGGTGACTGAAACTGTTCTGACTTGCAGACGAAAGTGGAGATTATATTAATCTTGATTAGCTTAGATTGGCTTGGGATTGTTTTGAAATTAATTTTAATGGAATGGTAAATGAGAAATGAAATGGATTAATAAAAATGGAATTGAAATGATTTTAAAAAAAATAAAAATTTAAAAGTAGATGAAGTTAGAAAGGATATGAGGGAAACAGAGAGGAAATGAGTTTCAGAGAAGCAACTGTAGAATCATCTCATCAGTGTTTGGACTTTGTGAATACGGGACAAAAAAAAAGAAAAAATAAAGAAGAAAAAAAAAGCTGTAAAAAATATGATATAAAAACATTAAAAAAAAGAAAAAAAACGTAAAAAAGTGAAAAGTAAAAAAAATAAAAAAGTATAAAAAAAAGAAAAAAAAGAAAAAAAAGTATTGAAAAAAATGATGAAAAGAACAAAAAATGAAACGTGAGAATTGAATGCAAAACATTAAGGCACTTTTGAGGATCAAAATTCATTTTTGAAATGAATATTTAAAGGGAGAAAAATGAAATAAAGACATTGTTTGTTTGCATTAGGAGAATTGCAAACAAAAGTGGGCAGATTGAGAACGATGCAGGAAGAAAGGAAGGAAGGAAGGAAGAAAGGAAAGAAGAAAGGAAGGAAAGAAAGAAGGAAAGAAGGAAGGAAAGAAGGCAAGAAGGAAGGAAGAAAGGAAGGAAGGAAGGAAAGAAGAAAGGAAGGAAGGGAGGAAGGAAGGAAGGAAGGAAGGAAGAAAGGAAAGAAGGAAGGCAGGAAGGAAGGAAGGTAGGAAGGAAGGAAGGAAGGAAGGAAGGAAGGAAGGAAGAAAGGAAGGAAGGAAGGAAGGAAAGAAAGAAGGAAGGAAGGAAGAAAGGAAGGAAGGAAGGAGGGAAGGAAAGAAGGAAGGAAGGAAGGAAGGAAGGAAAGAAGGAAGGAAAGAAGAAAGGAAGGAAGGAAGAAAGGAAGGAAAGAAGGAAGGAAGGAAGGAAGAAAGGAAGGAAGGAAGGAAGGAAGGAAGGAAGGAAGGAAGGAAGGAAGGAAGGAAGGGAGGAAAGTGTAATCATGGATGATTCTTCTAATGAAGAGGCATGGAAGATGCCTAACCACACCATTCCTCTCTTAATAACAATCTCAATGTTATTTGTTTATATTTTCCTAATTTGTTTTTTTCGAGAAAAAAAAATCAAAATTAATTGAAAAAAATCATTCTTAAAGTTTTTATAATATTTTTTTTGAAACTTTTTATAAGCATTCCAAAATCAAATTGACCACGAAATCTGACATTCAATCAGAAAACCACAAAAGATTAACATGACACACGTCACCAACCATCCAAGAAGACAACCATAGTTTGAATTTTTAAGTTCATACAACCATCCAGACAACACTAACCAATAAACGCATATAGAAACTATCCTCAACCACGCAAACCGCAAACCAACCACCCCGACCACAAAACAATCGCGCCAAACCATGTTAAAACCCAAACCAAACCACCACATAACAATCTCCATACAACTACCAACCCAAACCACACATCAATAATTTCAACTACACGCAGCCACGCAGCCAACCAACCACCAAAGCCATCAAAGCCACTAAACCACCACAGCCACTACAGCCACAAACGCCACTCAACCACCACAGCCACAAACGCCACTCAACCACCACAGCCACCAAAACACAGCCACCAAAACAGCCACCAAAACACAGCCACCCACTGGGGGAGAAGTAAAAAGTCCTTCTGGAGTGGTGAGGCAGGTGTTCTTGAAGGTCTCTCACGATGTGGATGGTTCTGCCTGCTGAAGGAGGCACTCTGAAGAACCTCATAATCCTGGAAGGAGGGGGATTAAGAAAAAAGATTTGATTAAGAAAATAAAAAAGGGTTGATTAAAGGCATAGAAGGGTTTGATTAAAAAAGTGTGAGTTTGGCTGAGAAAATTTTGAAAGTTTGGCAAATGCTTAAAGAAAGCGAGAAAAAAATTGAGTGGAAGATTAGTGGGAAAGAATGAGTAGAAAAAAAGAATTACTAGAGGTGGAATAGGCTGAGGTTGAGTATGGGGAATTATGAGGGTATGTGAAGGCAGTGGAGCTACGATAATATCAGAAGGCTGTCCACAGGGGGGGAGAAGATGGAGAGGGTTAAACAGATTTAAAAAATAGTCTTTTGAAGAATTTTTTTTGAAAAAAATAAGAAAAAGTTTCGTTGTGAAAAATTTTTAAGTAAAAAAATGATTCCAGTTATCTCAGACGACTAGGTCATAAACAACCGAAATCAGTGCGAGGAAGTACATCAGAAAAACAAAAGTTTAAACAATTTTTGAAAAAAAAAAACAAAAAAAAAACAAAAAAAAAAAAACAAAAAAAAACAAAAAACAAAAAAAACAAAAAAAAACAAAAAAATTATGAAACGTAATTAGATTATTTGAAAAAAATGTGGAAAAAATAGGTGTTGTAAAAATAATGGATAAAGGTTCATAAATTCTCAATAAAAAATGATTGAAAACAAAAAAATTTAAAAAAAATGTTTTTTTTTGCGACTCGTAGAAGAAGCAAATGAATTAGGAAGGAACGCATGGGTTGTTTGAAGATGGCATTGCTTGGACGGTAGTTATGCTTGGTTGAACCTGCTTCGGATACAGCGAGAGGGGTGGTTTGGGGATTTGTTGGGAGGGGGGAGGGTGAAAGTGGGTAGATGGGTGGATGGGTGGATGGGTGGAAGGATGGATGGGTGGATGGGTGGATGAGTGAATGTGTGGATGGGTGGATGAGTGAATGGGTGGATGGGGGAAAGGACGGATGAGTGGATGGGTAGATAGAGTAGAGATGGGTTGAGGTTGATGATGGGTTGAAATGGGTGAAGAGGCGGATAAATGGATGAAATGGATCGGAGAATGGGTGAAAAAAAAGAAGTTTGAAAATGAAATGGGTGGATTTGAGGGTGAAATAAGAAGGTAGTGGGTACATTAGAAGAAGGAATAGATTGAAAAACTGAGTGGATTGGAGGAATAATACTGAAAAAATTACAAAAAAAAAAAAACTATAATGGAAGAAAAAAGCTAATGGAATTATTAAAAAATAAAAGAAAAAAAAGAAAAAAAAGGAAATAAAAATAAAAAGTTGAAATAAAAAAATGAAAAAAAAATGAACAGAGATAATTGAGAATGTGCAATTTTGAAAAAGTGAAAGCCTAAGTTTGGGAAAGACTTTGGGGCTGTTTGATGGATAGTTGTCTTTTGTTGCAGAGCTAAATCCCCTAAAATAATGACTCTAAAATATACTTTAAAATCCTCTAAAATAATGACTTTAAAAACAAAAGTTTTTAAAAGTTTCAACAAAGAAATCAAGCAAGGGAGCATTCCAGAAGTTTTTAAATTTTCATTTTAGCAAGTAAATCTCCATTCACACACTCAATTACTCATTCATTCATTCATTCATTCATTCATTCATTCATTCATTCATTCATTCATTCATTCATTCATTCATTCATTCATTCATTCATTCATTCATTCATTCATTCATTCATTCATTCATTCATTCATATATCATTTAGTTATTCATTTAACCATCAGTTCATTAATTAATTCTTCCACCTATTCACTAATTTCTTCATTTATCCAATAATTCATCCAAGAATTCATCCAATAATTCATCCAATAATTCATCCAATAATTCATCCAATAATTCATCCAATAATTCATCCAATAATTCATCCAATAATTCATCCAATAATTCATCCAATAATTCATCCAATAATTCATCCAATAATTCATCCAATAATTCATCCAATAATTCATCCAATAATTCATCCAATAATTCATCCAATAATTCATCCAATAATTCATCCAATAATTCATCCAATAATTCATCCAATAATTCATCCAATAATTCGTTCAATAATTCGTCCAATAATTCGTTCAACAATTCATCCAATCAATATCTTCTTCACTCATCCATCCAGCTCCTTAAATGAGTATGAAACTCTCGATCGCTCACTCGTCCAACTAGCCGATCACTCAAACAGAAACCTTTTTGGTCTATCATTCATTCATTCATTCATTCATTCATTCATTCATTCATTCATTCATTCATTCATTCATTCATTCATTCATTCATTCATTCATTCATTCATTCATTCATTTTTTTAGTTTTTTTCTCTTATTTAATTTTCCTTTTTTTCATTCATGAAAATTCAGTTCCTCACTTTCCCGTCCATCTCTTCATTCATTAATCCATTCATTAATTCATTCATTAATCAATTCATTAAGTCATTCATTAATCCATTAATCCATTCATTTTTTCAATTTTTCGTTTTTTATTCTCTCATTCATTCTCTTCTTTCCTCATTCACTCATAGATTCATCCAGTTTTTTCATTTTTTACCATTCTTTCATTTGTTTGCCACCACCACCACCACCACCACCACCACCACAACCACCACCACCACCACCACCACCACCACCACCACCACCACCACCACCACCACCACCACCACCACCACCACCACCACCACCACCACCACCTCCACCTCCACCACCACCACCCACCTATCCAGGTGGTGAGCGGCAATCTCCGCAGTGTGCCTCTCTTTCTCGTACATGTAGTAGGT
>OX387257.1:7236524-7276524 GCA_947562095.1 Branchellion lobata | reverse complement strand
AAAAAAGAAAAGAAAAAAAAACGGAAAAATAAGAAAATTGACGAATGCTTGATAAGAAGGGCGGTGGCAGATAAAAATAAGCTAGCAGGTCTCAGTGCTACTACGCCTCATGGCGCCTTGTTCCTCTGGACAGGCCGCCTTTGTTCTCTTTGCATTCAAGTTTTTCATTTTATTTTTTTGTTTTTTTTTATTATTTTTTTGTTTTTTTTATTATTTTTTTGTTTTTTTTTATTATTTTTTTGTTTTTTTTATTTTTGTTACAAATAAATTATTTATTTATTTTGTTATTTTTTAAATAAATAAATTATTTTATTATTTTTTTTGTAAATAAATTATTTTTTAATTTTTCTAAAATAAATTATTTTTAATTTTTAAAAAATAATTTTTTTATTTTTTTCTTTTTTTATTGTATTTTTTTCTTTAAGTTACAATTTCTTTTTGTTTTTTAGTGTTGTTTTAATCATTTTTTGTTTTGCTTTTATTTCAAAACCTTTGAAATTTTCATAAATTTTCCAGTTGAAAAACTTTTTTCTTGGTAAAAATTATAAAAATTCAAGAGTATTTTGTAGATAACTGCATTTTTTTTATTTCAATAAGAAAACATTTTGAAAACTATTTTTTAACTTTTTCTAAAAATTAAAAAAATTCACATTTATTTATCAAAAAATTTTTATTTGTTTTTTGTTTATCTAAATAAACATTCGTTATTTTTATTTAAAATTATTTTCAAACAACTAGTTGAAAAATGTTATTTAAAAAAAAACTGTAATAAAGATAGCAAAACGAATGAACAAAAAATTTATTTCAAAAAAAAAGAAAAACATAATAAATAAGCGAGAAAAAACATTAGGTGAAAAAGTTGATTAGCGAAAAAAACTGAGTAACCGGAAAGTTAATTAGCAAAAAAAATAATTGAAAAAAGAAAACAAAACAAAAATCAATTGTAAAACAGAAAAATAATAAAAACAAACATAAAAACAGAAAAATAATAAAAACAAACATAAAAACAGAAAAAAAACAAAGAAAATCTTCAAAAAAAAATTTTTTTGAAAAAAAATTTAAAACAAAATAAAAAATGATTAGAAAAATAATCCCGAAAATGATCAATTAAAAAAAATTGAAAAAATTATTTTAAAAAAGTAAAAAAAACTATTTAAAAGAATGAAAAAATACATTAAACTTCAGAGAACAAAATATGAAAGTAATTAAAAACAAATAAAAAAGACTTAAGTAGAAAAAAAAAAATAAAATAAAATTTGAAAATCAATAAAAAAAATAGTAAAAACGATAGAAAAGTGGGAATTGGAAAAAAATTAAAAAAGATAAAAACTTGAAAAATGATAAAAAAAATTAAGAAAAATGATAAAAAAAATTAAGAAAAATGATTAAAAAAATTGAGAAAAATGATAAAAAATTAAGAAAAATGATAAAAAATTGTGAAAAATAAAAAAAAACACCTTCTGGGTTTAAAGATGGATAGTGAGGTGTCGTGTAGGACCATGATGTACTTGATCTGGGTGCCTGAGTGGGGGAGTTCTAGGACTCCTGTTATTTCGGAGTCGGCCAAGTTGTGGAGAAGATCGAGTAACATGGCGTTGTTGCTGTACAACTGGTCGCCGTTGAGGTTGTTGTTAGGGTTGTTGTTGTCGTTGTTGTCGTTGTCCTCATTGTTGTTGTTGTTGTCGTTGTTGTTGTTGTTGTTGTTGTTGTTGTTGTTGTTGTTGTTGTTGTTGTTGTTGTTGTTGTTGTTGTTGTTGTTGTCTAGTTCACCATTTGTGTCTTCATCTTCGTCATCGTTGTAGAGCGAGAGATCAGAAATGCGATTTTGAAAAACTTTCCATGCTGGTAAACTGCATCAAAAAAAGAAAAAAATAACTAATTTCCATAATAACAAAATGATTTCCATCACAAAAAAATGGTTTCTTAAGAAAAAGAAAACGTTCTACAAGACAAAAAACACAATTTTACAAGACAAAAAAAAACACACAACACAAAAAAAAAACTACAGAACACATAAAAAGAATTTCACAACACAAAAAAAGAATTTTACAACGTGGAAAAATAATTTAATTTCTGATAAAAAAAACTCAAGTTTCCTTATCACTGAGTGCCGCCTCAAAACCGCAACATGTAACAGCACGAAACGTGCTTTCAGTAGCCCTAAAATCTGAGAAAAAAAAACCAAAAAACAAATTTTTCTCAAATGAAAAAAACGTGAAATAGTTTTGATCGAATAGGTAAAAAAATGTTTTTAGTTATTTTTTTAAAGAATGTTTTTGGAAATTTTTATCTAAACATAAATTAATTGAATTTTTTATGGAATATTTAACTATTCTACGAAAAACTTAAAAAGATCAAAATGGAAATTGAAACAATTTTTTCAGATGAAAAAAAATTACTAAAAGATAGTTTTTCTGATTTATTTTGCAAGTTCTGAAAAAAGGTTCGTAATATGATTAGTTTTTCCAAATATGTTTTTCCAATTCTTTTTTTTGCTGTATTTAAACGCAATTAGCCGTTCAACGCGCCAATGCAAATAGGCCTTGAGTCTCTCTTTTTCTGTTTCTGTCTTCCTTTGTCTGTCCCTGTCTCCCTTTGTCTGTCTCTGTCTCCTTTTGCCTGTCTCTGTCAATTTGCCTCTGTCTCTTTCAATATGCCTCTGTCTTTGTCAATATGCCTCTGTCTCTGTTAATATGTCTCTGTCTCTGTCAATATGCCTTAGTCTGTCAATATGCCTCTGTCTCTGTCAATATGCCTCTGTCTCTGTCAATATGCCTCTGTCTCTGTCAATATGCCGCTGTCCTTTTCAGTATGTGTCTGTTTCTTTCACTATTTGTACCTTTGTTTGTTTCTCTGAGTTTGTTTGTTTGTTTCTTTGGATGTTTGTTGATGTTTATTTACTGTTCATTTCCGTGTTTGTTTCAAAATGTTTTTGTTTTTACAAAATTTCAGTCTACTCTCAAAATTTTCCATTAAAAAATTATTTTTAGTCTATCTATAATTATTTTTGTATTCTTCTTCTACTTTTTATCTATTTTTAATAGTCTCAGTTAACCTAAATTATTCTTAGTCTTCTTCTCTCATATTATAGTCTACTTCTAACATTTTTAGTCTTCTTCATCATCGCTCCAAAATTCTTCCTCACCGAAGCACGTTTTCACAATAACAATTCTTTAATTCCATCACTCACCGCAGAATTAAGCATATTATGTGTCGAAAAAAGTTATTTATATTTAAAATAATAATGAAAAAAAAATGTCAAAAAATCATTGAAAAATGTTTGAAAACTTGAAAAAAATTTGGAGACTAGGAAAACATTAAAAAAACCTTTTTAAAAACAAAACTAATCCAGATTAAATTTTTTTGAATTTGAGTTTTTTCGATAGCTTAACTAATAAAAAAATTTGAAAAATTAAAATATGCAACGAGAAACGATTTTGAAAAACCCCGGAAGATTAGAAAATGGAAAAGTTGGAAAAAGTAATGTGAAATAAAAAGAAAAAAAAACTAAATCAACATTTTTCATGGACTATTTTGAAAAATAATTGAAATCTTTACCAAAGAATACTGAATATCAAATGAGTGAATAAAAAAACTAAAAATAACAGCTAGAAAAACTCAAAAATTTTGAAACTTAAAAAAAAAACATAAAACAAAACCCAATTTGATAACAAAACCGAAAAATATCTAAAAAGCCTCAGAAACAAAATAGAGCCAAAGATTGCCTGAACAATAATTTTAAAAATATTTAAATAAATAAAAAAACAATAAACCAAAAAAAACGCTAAAAAACGGAACGGGAAGAACCGAAGGCTGACTGCATTCACAGAACACCACTCGAGGCTCTGAGAATTTAAAGCGTTGAACAGTATCTGATTTCGCACACATGCTCACACCCTACCACCATTCCCAAAAGCTTCTTTATTAGTTTTTTTGGTTTTAGTTTTGTTTTTGAATTTTTTTTATATTTAATTTTGTTTTTAGTTCTTTTTAGTGTTTTTGTTTTTTTAAATATAACATTTCAAATGTGTTTTTAGTTAGTTTTTTTGTCTTATTTTTGTTTTTCTTTTAATATTACATATTTAAATGTGTTTTTAGTTATTTTTTATTGTTTTAGTTTTGATTTTCCAAATGTTCAACTGTGTTTTTTGTTAGTTTTATTCCAGTTTTTGAGTGTACAGTTTTTTACGTTATTTTAAAGTATCAGTTTGTTTCAAAAATGTTGGTCCTCTTTTCAATGTTATTTCACTTGTTTAATTTTTTTCGGTTTTTCCAAAGTTTAATTTGATTATTTTGTTTTTTTTTCAGTTTTCATAAAAACTTAGGTTTGGATTGAAAATTCATTAGCACTTTTTAATATGAACATATGCAAAAAAAGTAATTCATAAGAAAATTTCTCCATCAAATATGTATTTTCGTTAAAAAAATTTTTTTTGAAAATTTTGTGTTTATTAAATTAATTTTTTTATTACTTAAATATATATAAAAAAATTTTAACAATGATTTTTTAAAATTTTTATTTTTATTACAAGCTTTCTGTAATTGAATTATTTATCAAAAATTATAGAAACTCTGGTTGTGTTCGTTCTTCGTTTTCAATTTTCAAAAAAAATCGAGTTGGGAGTTTTTGAGCTAATTGGAAGTCGCAGTAAACACAAAAAACAACAATAAAAATAAAACAAAATGAAAGAATAAAAAAAAATAAAAAAATAAATAATCTTTGTACTTTGGAATATAAAAATAACTTGAACTTTGTTTCGCATCAAAACTCTCCTGAAGACCCTCTGTAAACATTCTTTAAAATGTCTCAGAAGACCTTGGTCAACACATACTTTTACAAATATTTATTAACCCCTGAAAACACCCTTTAAACACTCTTTAAACACCCTCAAACACCCTCAAACACCCTCAAACACCCTCAAACAACCCAAACACCCTCAAAAACCCTTCAAACACCCTCAAACACCCTCAAACACCCTCAAACACCCTCAAAAACCCTTCAAACACCCTCAAACACCCTCAAACACCCTCAAACACCTTCAAACGTCTCCGAGTAGCTTTTAAAAACACACATTCTATTTAAATTTCAGTGCATCCTTCTTTTCCATCCCTTTCACTTTCTCCCTTCTTCACTTTTTTCATCCAATATTTTTTTTTATTCCTTCTTTTTTCAATCATTTTTTTTCTTTCCTTTCTTCCCCCTCTACCCCTCCCTCCCACAAATTAGGATGGCAGCCACCGACCTAGTGAATTGTTTATTCTTCTCATCGTTGATTTAGTGGAGCACTTGACTATAAATCCAAGCATCTCTTCAAGCATACAAACACACTAACACAAGCATCCACTGAGAGCATCCTTGAATAAACATAAAAACTCTGATACGAGCAAATACAGACATACACGCACGCACACACACACACACACACACACACACACACACACACACACACACACACACACACACACACACACACACATACACACACACACACACACACACACACACACACACACACACACACACACACACACACACACACACACACACACACACACACACACACACACACACACACACACACACACGAGCATGTGTTAGCACAGTGGCTGAATATTGTTTAAAGAAACTCTTCTTTCCTTAAAGTTAGCAGACCACTTTTTTCCTTTTTTTCATTCATCCAATCTTCTTTCTATCCTGTTATTATCATTCCCGTTATCTCCACCCCCATCTTCCACATCCTATAATTATTCCTTCATTCCTTCTTGAAGTCTTTCATTTTCTTCATTCTTTCTTTTATCTTTCAATCATTCTTTTTTCTTTTTTTTCTCATTCTTCCCTTTTTCATTTTTCCTTCATTTTTCTCTCACTCCTCCTTCCTTCCTCTTTTCTTCCTCTTTCCCTCCTCCCTCTTTCCTCTTTCCCTCTTCCTTTCCTCCTCTTTCCACAAATCAATTTTATGTCACACAAACTCCTTCCAACATCGTTCCACAGTCACTTTTCTCAGCATTTCTTTCCTATGACCACGTCACGCCATTCCATTGTAGGCACACGTATGTGCATGTATGCCTCACAGTCACTTATCTAGTCTGCATCCTTATCGGCAGCCACAAATCTTTTTTACGTGTATTTTCATACAATTATTATCGCACTTGGTGCCAGCATTCAATTTTGTTACTCAGAAAACGGAGGAAAAAAGGAAGAAGGAAACAAAAAAGAAGAAAAAGAAGAGGAAATAGAAAAAGAGGAAAGAGAAAAAAAGGAAGAAGAGAAGGAAGAAAAAAAATATCAGGAAAAGAAGGAGAAAGGAGCTCTGGTAACAAAAGAGGTGAAAAAAATACGAAAAAAAGAAAGAAAAAAATAGAGTGAGCTTTAAAAGAAAGTAAAAACAAAGAATAGAAAGAAAAAAAAGCAGAAAAAAGTAAAAAAAAAAAAGATGGAAACAAAATAATATGGAAAAAAAAAAGAAAAATAAGAAAAATCCGAAGAAAAGGAAAAAGAAAATTAAATGTTATCAATTTATGTTACAGTGCCTTAGATTGTATCGTATTGAAATGGAGGTCTTTCAGCTTCGTGCCCATTCAGCTTATCAACTATTTTCAGTTTCAGGCCAGATTTCATCTTATGAGCTTGTCTCAAATAAGCAACAAACTTACTGTAATGGTAGTTTTTTTAATTATGTTTTTTGTATAACCAAGAGTCCCTGAGGCAAGCTACCTTGCGCACAGAATCGTAAATTCATTTATTCATCGTTGGACTAATAATATTTTTATCGATTTGAGAATTTTATTGTATCAAATTATACAATTTAGTACAGAATAATAAATAATTAGTTTTTTTGATTTATTTTTTATTTTTACTCAAACTCGGTTTATTAGAATTGGATTTGTTGATATCAGCTTACAGCGCATCAAATGAAGAAGATATCGAAAAACCAATTTTTAATTAATTAATTAATTAATTTTAATTTTTAAAAATTCAAAAAATAATTTTTATTTCACAATTACTTCAAAATACTCCAAACTCCACACATCACTTCGTATCCACAAAGCCACAAATACTTTAAAAGCTGAATATTACTTCCAAATTCACAAATACTCAAAATTACTTAAATTACTTCAAACTCCGCACAGTAATGTCAACCTCCCCATCACTTGCAATTCAGCCTTGTCTTACAATACAATACAATACAATACAATACAATACAATACAATACAATACAATACAATACAATACAATACAATACAATACAATACAATACAATACAATACAATACAATACAATACAACACAATACAAAACAATACAATACAATACAAAACAATAAAAAACAATACAATACAATACAATACAATGCAATACAATACAATACAAACACGTATATTATTATAGTGGCGTTAACCCCTTAGAGTTTAGAGGCCACTTATCTCCACCATCCTTCGAATCCACCATTATTTATTTTCCACCATTGCCCTCAAACATTCACTTCTCCATCTTCACTCAAACGTAAGGCGTATCTCTCACAAGCATCTCCGACAAGTCATTGATGATTTGGAGAGTGGAGGAAGTAAGCACAGCTCACATCTCCACACGACTTTGTGTGTGTGTGTGTGTGTGTGTGTTTGTGTGTGTGTGTGTGTGTGTGTGTGTGTGTGTGTGTGTGTGTGTGTGTGTGTGTGTGTGTGTGTGTGTGTGTGTGTACATATGTATACCTATTTTTCTGTGTTCCTCTGAGTGTATTTGTGTCTGTTCGTGCCATTATATCTGCACGTATGTGTATCTGTGTATTTGCATGTTTGTGTGTCTGAGTTTTTTATATATCTTTGTGTGTCTGTATGCCTGTATGTTCGTGTGTTTGTGTGCCTATATGTTTGTGTGTTTGTGTGCCAGCCATGCATAATGACCTCGGCATTATGACCGTTTTTTTATCTTCTCTATTTCTCGTCTGATTTTGTCACTCTTCCCGCTATTCACATAATCCTCCTTATTCTATTTTTCAGATTATTATTTCATTTTATTTTATTATTTTATTATTTTATTTTATTTTTTTGTTTTGTTTTTCATTCTTTTTTTATTTAGTCAGTATTTTTTCATTAAATACTTTAATCAATTTATAATAATACTAAAAATAATAATAATAATAATGAAATAAATATATTAAAAAAAATATTATTATTATTATTATTATTATTATTTTTTTTATTATTATTATTATTATTATTATTATTATTATTATTATTATTATTATTATTATTATTATTATTATTATTATTATTATTATTATTATATTCAATTTCTTGTTCACAGTTTTGTTTCCAATTATTAAAAAAAAAATTTATTGTAAAAAAACCATTGTACAGTTATTGTTTTTTTTTGTCAGTATATTTTCAAAAAAATTTGTTTCAATTGTTGAGGCGTGTGGCGTCCATTAAGTTTGGTTTTTAATTTGGACTTTTAACTTTTTTTTTTCCTTCATCCATCCCCAACTAATTTGCATTTTCATCAGGAGAAAAATTGTAATCTGAATGTTTCAAGTAGAAAATAAAAATGAATGCAAAAGAAAAAGAAAAATTGATGAAAGAAAAAAAAAGAAACTTGGTTGAAATAATAAAAATGAAAATAAAATTAGAGAAATTATAAAAATAAAAATTAAATTGAAAAAATTATAAAAATAAAAATAAAATTAAAGAAATTATAAAAATAAAAATAAAATTAATAAAATATAAAAATAATAACTAAATGAATGAAGCAATAAAAGGAAGATAACTAAAAATAACTAAAATGAATAATTAAACAAAACAGGAAAAATAAAAACCAAATGAGATAAAAAGAAAAATAATCATTTTTCAAAACCAGTTTTGATCACCGTCGGGTTTTTTTATTTTTTTTTTACAGAAAAACAATTTCAGTTTATTTCCTGCAGCTAAAATTGCTCATTTTTATTGTTTCATACTGATAATTTTCACTCATTTTTTCATATTTTCTGGTTTATTTGATAAAAATTACAACTTATATTTTATTTTTAATTTCAAAATTAAAAAATAATTCATTTTTTAGTTTGACTTTAGTTTTTTTAAATTAAATTTTGTTACCTAACCTTGATAATGAAGAGGGAACATAATTGTGATTAATAACATTGAATTGTCAATTGAACAGACGTTGTTATTGTTCTTGGAACTTTCCCTCAATGAAGAAACCAAAGAAATATCAACACAAAGAACAAATAATGAAACCTAACCAAACATTAAAAATTCGATTATTAAATTATTAAAAACTAAAAACAGATTTACTCAATAAAATCAACATGAAACACATGGAACTCAACACGAAACACATGGAACTCAACATGAAACACATGGAACTCAACATGAAACACATGGAACTCAACATGAAACACATGGAACTCAACATGAAACACATGGAGCTCAACACCAAAGAAAGTAAAAGCGAATGATTTGTTCTATTCCGATTACTCTTCACCACTCCATGCCCACTAAATCCTACTCCACTTGCGAGCTTCGCTTAAAGTCACCTCAACAGCTCCTCCCTACGGAGGCTTACAGCACTGCACAACCCTCACGCATTAATTCCTTTCATGTTCTACTTCTGCGGAATATCAAAAGGAGCAAGAAGCACCACGTGAAAGGCGCTGTGGACTTCCAGTGCTAACAAATAAATTTGATTATTAACAAGAGAAGAACAAAATTAACAAAGAGCTTTTAATATTGTATAATATGTATTGTATTTTATTGTAATATTAACAAAAAACTTTTGAAATATACAAAGAAATTTTAATACAAACAAAAAAATTTAATATTTACAAAGAACCGTTAACATTAACAAAAGACTTTTGATATTAACAAATAACTTTTTATATAAACAAAAAAACAAAGGATATTAGGTGAGAATTGTGTTTATGAATAATTTTAATAATAATAAAGAAATCTTCATACAAAGAGCTTTCAACGTTAACAAAAAAAAATTAAAAAAAAACGTTGACATTAACAAAGACTAACGGAAGCTTCTCTGGTGTAACAAGCGAGGTTCGACTCTCGATTATTGATCCGATTTTTCGGAGAAGTTAAAAGTTTGTAAGATATGCAATAAAATACATTAATAAGGGATGAAATAATAACAAAGATAGCGATCAGAAATGAAATGCCAAATGAAAACAACAACATCAACAACAACATCAACAACAACATCAACAACAACAACAACAACATCAACAACATCATCAACAACAACACCAACAACAACATCAACATCAACAACAACATCAACAACAACATCAACAACAACAACAACAACAACAAAATACAATAACACTAAAAAAATCATAACAACAACTAACTAATAATAAAAACAAAAACAACAGCAACAATAACATGAAAACTAACATAAAAAAACAACAAAAAGAATGTTACAGCAAAAACTTATGAAAAAAATGATGAAGAAAAAAAGGATACAAAAATACGGTTGAAAATAATAACCAATGAAAGTTAATTAAAAACAACAATCGATACAAAGAACAACAACAAAAAACAAATGATAAAACAAAACAACAAAATACAATTGATACAAAGGAAAATGACAAAGAATAATTGATACAAAAAAAACAAAGAACAATTGATACAAAAAACAATAACAAAGAATAATTGTTACAAAGAACAATAACAAAGAATAATTGATACAAAGAACAATAACAAAGAATAATTGATACAAAGAACAATAACAAGGAAGATAATGATCAACAAAATTGAAAGAAAAGTCGACAGTATTGACCTGAACACAACTGATACAAAATCGATAACAATAAAAATAAGAAAAAAAATACCAATAAAAACAATAAAAAGAATAATTGAAAAAATATATAAATAAAACAAATAATACAATAACAATAAAAACATAAAAAAAGAATAACAAAAAAATATGAAAAAGAACTAATAAAAAAATAATGATGGTAATAACAATAACAATAAATGAGAATCATAAAAATAATGATAATAAAAATAATAATAATAGCAATAACAATAATAATAAAGAGGAATCGTAACGTTAATAATGAAAAAAATAATAATAATAAATAGGAATCATAATGTCAATAATAAAAACAATAATACGGCAAGCTTGGTGACCTAGTTGTGCGGGATGTGACGTCACGATGGCGTGTTTCGATCGAGTCAGCAGCAGACATAAATTGATTGATCACTCAGAAAAAAAATTCTTTATTTTTTTGTATTTATTTAATTATTTAATTATTTAATTATTTAATTATTTATTTATTTAATTATTTAATTATTTATTTATTTAATTATTTTGTTTTTTTTTTATACTTTTGGTTTTATTCATTTTGATTTAATTTTTTTTTTGCTTATTGTATTTTGTTTTTAAATTTTTTATTTTGTTTTTAAGTTTTTTATTTTGTTTTGCAAATATGTTTTTGTATTCAGTATCGAAACAGTCAAAGTAGATAACAAGTCAAAAAATTTCAATAATAAAAAACAAAAAAAACTAAAATTATGGAAAAAATTTGAAAATTTGAAAAAATTTGAACATTTGAAAAAAAACTAAAATAAATCAGTTGAATAACAAAAAAAAGAAAAAATCAATTTTGCTTAAACACATCAAATGAGAGTCAATTGATTGATTTTTCAAAGAAAAATTAGAAACCAAAATGAATAAAAATCAAATTAATCCAGGTGTTACTTATAGAGAGTTTCGTGGGAGGGATGTTAAGACAAATTGATTTGTCAGCCGCACTACCACATCGAATTGATTTTTTTCCGAATTCATTCCGGCTCTATGTGTCTTTTTATGTGTGCGTTTCTATACGTGTTTATATGTGTTTTTCTATGCGTGTTTATGTGTTTTTCTATGCGTGTTTATATGTGTGTTTTTATGCGTGTTAATATGTGTGTTTCTACGCGTGTTTATATGTGTATTTTTATGCGTGTTTATATGTGTGTTTTTATGCGTGTGTACTTCTACGTTTCCTTCTATGTGTGTTTTTTTATATGTGTGTCTTTCTTTGTGTGGTTTTGTAATGTGTGTTCATTTGTGATTTTTCATGTGTGTTTTTATATGAGTTAATCACGTAGTTTTTTTTTATTCCACACAGGTATGTGTTTATTTATGTGTGCCCCTATATTTTTTATACATTATGATTTACAAAGGAATGTTTTACCTAAATGGGTTTTACGTAAATGTTAATTTGAATTTTTCTAATTCGGCCTTTTTATGTTTGGTTTCAGTCAATTCTGATCAGTTTTTATGACTGCATTTTTTGCGGCGACCTTTGAAGGCGCTTTTTTGCATTTTCGCGCCATCAAACACACGCGAAAAAGCATAAAAAACGTCACATAAAGTGGTCTCTACACGACATTTGCACATGAATGAACTAACAATCGCTCCCATAAATCACATACGCGCTCATGAAACACACGTATACACACGCACACACGCACGCACGCACACACATACGCACATACACACACACACACACACACACACACACACGCACACACACACACATACACACACACACACACACAAAAAGTAAAACATCATACATAAAGGCACACATGAACCACCCATGAAAACATAAAAAACACACACAAAAACATGAACAAACATTGCGAATACACACACAAAAACATGAACAAACATTGCGAATACACACACAAATTCCACCAAAAATGTACAAAAATCCCACACAAACACACATAAAATCACAAACATAAAAACACACACAAACAGACACAAGGAGGCACATACAAACGCACAAATACACAAAATGAAGCACATACAAACACACACAAACAGACACAAGGAGGCACATACAAACACACAGGGAACCACACACAAACATACACATGGGAGCACATACCGATCTTTTTGTGGGTGTATGTTGAGGCGTGTGGCTCTTCTTCTCTTCATCCTCTCGAACTCATCCTCCTCCATCATCAAGCGACTGCGCCTGAATCCCGGATAATTACGTCACAATTCTTACGTCATAATATATCATTTTTTAATATAAACTAATAAAAGATAATATACTATAATATTATATTATATAATATAATATAACGTGAAATTGTTGCTGGCATCTTTTAACGACTTCAATATTTTGAAATTCTGTACTAAAAATTTAATATCGTTCAAGTATCTTTTTAGTGTTGATTGGAATGGTATCAGACGCGTCATATTTTCGTTAAAAACATTCCCGATTAAATTTTTATTTTGAAAAAAAAAATTAATTAAATTTTTATTTTGAAAAAAAAATTTTTTAATTAAATTTTTATTTTGAAAAAAAAATTTTTTTAATTAAATTTTTATTTTGAAAAAAAAAATCTATCAAATTCTTATTTGTAGAAAAAAAAATTTTGATCATGCATGAATGTACAATTTGTTATAGCGCACACTTCGCAAACTATGTTGTCTCAGAGGCGCTTAGAATGAATCAAGGATTAAGTTAGTGAAAGGTCTTGGTGAAGATGAGTTTTTAGTAGTTTACGGAGGTTTAACAACGAGGTTGACCAGTGGGAGTTGTGTGAAAAAGAGCTTCATAGGTTGAATGTGGTATGGAAAACAAGCTATGCAAAAAAAAATTTGAGAAAGCTGGCTGATGCAACAGGGGGCAGGATTGAGAGGATCTAAGTGATTCACGTGGGTGTCAAACGTAAAGAAGGTCATGTAAGTCACGTTGGCTGACCAGTGGTATTAATACTTGTTTCAAAAGAACTACTAATGAAAATTTGATGAAGAATTATGAGAATAAAATCAATAATTACTTTTATTTAACAATTAATGGATGGTTCAATTAATAAAAAATTCTAAATAATTAATTTAATTATTTTTTAATTTGGTTCAAAGTGGTTAATGAGGTGATTAAGCGAGTATGGAATAACGAGAGGGAAGTCCAATTAATTAAAAGCAAATAATGAGTTAATGAGTTGAAATGGGAGACAAAAAATTAAACCTGAGGGAGTTGTGAGAGGCGAAAATTTGCTTCAGTAACTTGAGATTCTCAGTCTCCAAAAGGGAATCCTCCTCCTTCTCTTCCTCCTCCTCCTCTTCTTTCTTCTCTTCCTCCTCCTTCTCTTCCTTCTCCTTTTTCTCCTTCTTTCCACCCAACCCACCACCAACCTTTTCAATAATTTCATTTGTTGCTTCCGTATGTGACCCTTCTCTTTTTCTCACCTTTTCACCTCCTTTTTCCCTTCCTTCCTCGTTTGGAAAATTATTCCAAACTATTTTGTCTTTTACAAAATCTTTGTTCGCTTTTTTAAAATGTTCAGACTTGTTCATTCTGTTTGCGCAAACACGTTTGACGATCTGTTTGTATAGTTTGTAGTTCAAGTCTTGCCTCAATGAGGACTTACGCTGGCTTTCTTCAGCGTGGTGCATAGAAGGAATAAGCACTGAATCTTCTTCTTTGTTGTCTTTATCGTTCAAAAACCTTTCTTTGTTTCTTAGTTTCGCGCGAACGCCTTCTTTGTCATTGTAAATGTCACGTTGATGGTGGTTGTTGTAGTAGGGTTCAAGCGGGTTCTCACCTAACGGGAGGAACCCCCCGTCCACCACCTCCTTCACAGCCTCCTCCCACACCTCATCGTTCAAGCCCACCAGCGTCTCACACGCCATTTCAATTGCTTTCTCACCTCCAAACTCTTCCTCACCATTCAAACCTCCGATCCCCGCCAAGTTGTCTCTCACGTGTAGAGTTACTAGTCCGTCCAGTCTGAAGATGGTGAACAGATAACCGGCCGAGAGAAGACAGCCCGCTATGAGCAAGAGTAATAATCGACCTCGCTTCTTCCATGAAATCCTGTGGATGCTAACACCCATGGTGGTGTTGTGGTGGTTGTTTTAGTGTTGAGACGGTGGTGAATATGGTGTGTAGTGGTTAATTTAGTGTTGGGGTGGTGGTGAGTTATTCAAGTGAGTTGTTGGTGATAATTTAAGAATTTTAGAATTCTGTGTTACTGTTGTTGTTAGTGGTGGTGGTGACGATATTACTTTTTTAAACAACTGATAGTGTGTCGTTGCTATTGTTGTTGTTTTATTGTTGTGATTGTTGTTGTTTTTGTTGTTGTTTTTATTGTTGTTGTCGTTGTTGTTGTTGCTGTTGTTGTTGTTGTTTATGTTGTTGTCGTTGTTGTTGTTGTCGTTGTTGTTGTTGTCGTTGTTGTTGTCGTTGTTGTATTTCATCTGTTGCTACCACAAATTAGTTCCGAAGAAACAGATGCTCGAAACACTTTTCGAATTCAAATTGTTTCTTTGATTTCTAGGCAGGCAAAAGTCAAAAGAGTTTCTTGCAAAGTCTCATGGTGATTGATGGAAGTGTGGTTTCAATCAAAACTATTTGGTGAGACATTGTTCATTATCAACACTGCAAAACTCTCACAGCCACTCCGGAATGTTCTGTAAAACAATAGAAACCAATCGTAAACCGATCTTAAACCGATTTTAAACCGATCTTAAACCGATCTTAAACCGATCTTAAACCGATCTTAAACCGATCTTAAACCGATCTTAAACCGATCTTAAACCGATCTTAAACCGATCTTAAACCGATCTTAAACCGATCTTAAACCGATCTTAAACCGATCTTAAACCGATCTTAAACCGATTTCAAACGTAGTTTGAACCAATCTAGCACAGAGTTCGAGCCGATTTTGCACAGATTTTAAAGAGACCTTGAGTCAGTTAAGATAAATTTTGAACAGAGCCTAATTTATTTCTTAACCGATTTTTTGAACAAACCTCCAACCAGCCTTCAAACCACTCCAAAGCAATTTTACACTACTGCCTTCGAACCAGCCTTAAACCAGTCTGGACCCTTTTTAAGCCAATCAACTGAGGTGTTTTGTACTAATGAAGACAGGTGGTAATTTAAGCGTTGGTGAAAAAAAGAATGAAACAACAAAAATAATGATACAATTAAAAAGGGGAGGATTAAAGAAATAAAAAAAAGGAAATATGAAAAAGAAGAAGGAAAAAAAAAAGGAAAAAAAAAAGAAGAAGAAGAATAAGAAAAAGAAGAAGAAGAAGAAGAAGATTAAGAAACTTTAATTATGCAAGAGGCCGTCCGATTGATAGTCGATGACTGCTTATTGGCGACTTGACACCCCCTTCATCGACTGCTTTCACACCCGCTCATGACTCCTTCTCGAAAGCAGACCCCGGCCTGTGTGAACTCTTCTCTACTTTTTGGCATTTTTAAGATAATTTTTCTCGTTTTTTTCTTTTTTTTTTTTTTTTTTTTCGAATTTTTGTATACTTTTTTTTATTTATAAAACTTCACTTTTCCTTTATAAATTGTTATTTTTATGTTCAGTTTTTTCCAAACTTTAGAATGTTTTTTCGAATTTCAGAACTTTTTGAAACTTAAAAGGGTTTATGAATTTTTTTACAAAACTTTAAAGTTACAAATTAGTCAAAAAACTGTTTTTAAAATTAAAAAAAAACTTTTCAACTATTTTTAACTTTAAAAATTTGTTTCAACCATTTCAAAATTCAAACATTTTTTTCACTTTCCGAAAACTTTTTGAAATTTTTTTGAATATTTCTGTTGTTTAAAAGAGGTTTAATGGTGGTTTAACAGTGGTTTAACAGTGGTTTAACAGTGGTTTAACAGTGGTTTAACTGTGGTTTAACAGTGGTTTAACAGTGGTTTAACAGTGGTTTAAGGGTGGTTTAACAGTGGTTTAACAGTGGTTTAACAGTGGTTTAACAGTGGTTTAACAGTGGTTTAACAGTGGTTTAACAGTGGTTTAACAGTGGTTTAAGGGTGGTTTAACAGTGGTTTAACAGTGGTTTAACAGTGGTTTAACAGTGGTTTAACAGTGGTTTAACAGTGGTTTAATCTCCTGAAATGAAATTTTTCTTTGGAGATATTTGTCGAGTTATAAGTGGTTGAGTGTTCAAGCAGAGGTGGTGGTGATTGATCATACAAACTGGTAAACATCCGAGAGGGATAAGGCACTGCGCAGATGTCAGTCTGTGTGTGTGTGTGTGTGTGTGTGTGTGTGTGTGTGTGAGTGTGTGTGTGTGTGTGTGTGTGTGTGTGTGTGTGTGTGTGTGTGTGTGTGTGTGTGTGTGTGTGTGTGTGTGTTTCATGTTTTATGTCAGTGTTTCGTGAATCATTAATCAGTGGGATGCTAGGCAATCAAATTAATTTTTTCAATCAAAACTGTTTTTAAATAATCAAAATTTTCAGGTTTCTTATAATTTTTAT
Organism: Branchellion lobata; assembly: GCA_947562095.1. Classification (NCBI taxonomy): domain Eukaryota; kingdom Metazoa; phylum Annelida; class Clitellata; order Hirudinida; family Piscicolidae; genus Branchellion; species Branchellion lobata. The sequence goes on along the minus strand of OX387257.1, from coordinate 7,259,285 downwards.
CAATTTACTTAAAATTTGAAATAAAAAAAACATTATTTAAAAATTAACAAAAAAATGATGAGGTATTGAAATAATCACTAATCTAGTGAAGATGTCCTTGCAAAGTTAATCTTCAAAAAATTATTAGAAAAAAAACGTTTTTTAATTTTTAATTTTTTTTTGAGCATTGGTAATAGTTGTCACCGAATGAAAAAAAATATTTCAAAGGCTCCCCAGGTTTTGAGGGATTATAGAAATGGATGTGAAGCTTATAAAAAGTTTCATACTTAGACAACACCGACCACGACTAATGCGTCTATTAGAACAATACCTTTTCCCTCGTACAAGAAAGTGATGGAAGAAAGAAAGAATAATAATAAGAAATAAATGAGAATAACAAATTAAATAATAAAAAAGAAATGAATAATTTAAAAAGAATTAAATAATTAAAAAAGATTAAAAAGAATTAAATAATTGAAAAAAACTAAATAATTGAAGAAAAAAAACAGTTGAAAAGAATTTGACTGAAAAATGTGCAAAAACTAGAATTAAATTTGAATCGAGTGAAGTATACAAATATTGATGGATAATGGATTGAAAAAAAATGAAATGTTGAAGAATTTTATGGAAAACAAAACTGAACATTTATGAGAAAAAATAAAACAATTAGGAAAAAAAAAAATATAGAAAAAAGAAAAATTATGGTAAAAAGAAATAAAAAGGAGAAAAAAAATTATAAACAAAAATTAAAAATAAAAACAAAACTATAAGTAAAAACAACAATTAAAAATAAAAGCAATAAAAAAAATAAAAACAACAAATAAAAATTGATAAAATATATATAACTAAATGAAAAAAATAAATAAAAAAGAAAATAAAAAAGGAATGGATTGTTTATGAGGGTCGTCTGTGAGGGTGGGTGGAAGGTGAAAGGAGGATGAGATGGTGACTGTGTGTGTGTGTGTGTGTGTGTGTGTGTGTGTGTGTGTGTGTGTGTGTGTGTGTGTGTGTGTGTGTGTGTGTGTGTGTGTGTGTGTGTGTGTGTGTGTGTGTGTGTGTGTGTGTGTGTGTGTGTGTGTGTGTGTGTGTGTGTGTGTGTGTGTGTGTGTGTGTGTGTGTGTGTGTGTGTGTGTGTGTGTGTGTGTGTGTGTGTGTGTGTGTGTGTGTGTGTGTGTGTGTGTGTGTGTGTGTGTGTGTGTGTGTGTGTGTGTGTGTGTGTGTGTGTGTGTGTGTGTGTGTGTGTGTGTGTGTGTGTGTGTGTGTGTGTGTGTGTGTGTGTGTGTGTGTGTGTGTGTGTGTGTGTGTGTGTGTGTGTGTGTGTGTGTGTGTGTGTGTGTGTGTGTGTGTGTGTGTGTGTGTGTGTGTGTGTGTGTGTGTGTGTGTGTGTGTGTGTGTGTGTGTGTGTGTGTGTGTGTGTGTGTGTGTGTGTGTGTGTGTGTGTGTGTGTGTGTGTGTGTGTGTGTGTGTGTGTGTGTGTGTGTGTGTGTGTGTGTGTGTGTTATTATGTGTGTTTTTCAACGGTGGGAGTGTTATGTATTGATGGATGTTTTGATAAAGAGTTAGAATTGACAATATACCAATGACTCTGTTGATAAAAACACTTAAAAAAATATAATATGATACAAACAAAATTTTTTTTTGAAATAAATAAAAATATTAAAAAAAATAAATATAATATAAAACAGATAAAAAATAATATGGAATAAATAAAAAGAATTTGAAATAAAGAATAAAAATATGACATAAATGAGAATAAAGATTTTATTAAAGAAATGACACTTCTCATTCATTGAATGCTGTGTTGTTGTCGGTTATCGAATTTATGACTTAGATCTTATTTTAAATTTATTTTAAATTTAAATAAAAAAAAAAGAATGATTTTCATTATTCATGAAAAAATATGAAAAAAATAAGTTGAAGAATAAAAAAAATTATTTGTAATGAGGTGCAGACGAGAAAAGGTCAGAATTTAGATTTGATAGGCCTGTTGAATGCATGCAATGATGATTGGTGGTGATGATGTTGAGTGGAAAGAAAAACGCAAAAATATGAAAAAAATGAACTCAAAATATGAGAATAATTAATATGAAAAACTTTAAAAAATTATAAAAATAATAAATAGAAAAAAAGTATAAATAAAAGATTATAAAATTAATTAATAGAATGAAAATAAATAAAAGATTATGAAAATAAAAAATAGAATATTGAAACAAAAATATATAAAAAAATACTAAATAACATTTACAAAATGAAATATAAAAATGATAAATGAAAAGAAATGATAAAAAAAAGTAGAAAAACACAAAAAGCGGTGGAAGTTAATGTGTTTTTAGTGGATATTTTTCAAAAGTGATAAGAAGAGCAAGAGCCATTAATGAAATATTATTTAAAAAAAAAAATTAATCATCTCAAAACAAATTAAAATACTATAAAAAAATGAGAATGAAAAAAAAAATGAGAATGAAAAAAAAATGAGAATGAAAAAAAAATGAGAATGAAAAAAAAAAATGAAATTACTATAAAATAATCTGAATATAGCTTAAAAAAGGAATGCAGAGTAACGATGAAGAGTGACTCTGATGGGGCATTCAGACAGCCTTTTTTTATTTTTTCTTTTTTTTCGTCTTTCTTCTTTCTCTTCTTTTGTTTTTTTTTGTTTTTCTCTCTTTTGTTCTTTTTTCTTATTTTCCTTTTTTTCCTTTTTCAATAATTCTTTTCTTTTTCTTTTTTTCTTATTTTTTCACCTCCTCCATTTTTACCTTTTCTTTTTTTTCTTCTTATTCTTCTTTCTTTTTCTCTCATTCTTTTTTTTCATTCTTTATCTTCTTTTTGTTTTCTTCTTCTTCATCCTCTTCGTCATAAAAAGAGATTATCAGCCTCGTTGTTGTGAATATTATTGCTTTTAACATCGTATTTGTCGTCCTCCTCATCATCTTCCTCTTCTTCCTTCTCCCCCTCTTTATCATCATCATCATCATCATCATCATCATCATCATCATCATCATCATCATCATCATCATCATCATCATCATCATCATCATCATCATCATCATCACCATCATCATCATCATCATCATCATCATCATCATCATCATCATCATCATCATCATTCCCATCATCATCACCCCCCATCTTACCACAATCACCCTCTCTACCCCATAAACATCACTATCATCAGCATCGTCATTAAAAATTAATTGTAGAGACGTGCTTATAGGGAGGAGGGTTTGAGTGAAAAGATTTAATGGGGCAGAAATACTCATCAGAATCCGTCGTTTCTTGAGGTGCTTTGGACATTTTTTTTTAAAGTTTTTTTTCCAAATTGTTCAAAAATTAATTTCGGGAAAGTTGGAGATTCAATTCTTCAGATTGTGTGAAAAGGCTCTCTTTGAAGTTTTTGTGATGAAAGTTTTTATAAATTAAAAAAAAAAAAAGGATTTCAGCCATCTATTGGAGCGGTTTGAAAAATATGATTGGCTGAAAAGCTATGTACTTGATGGAAATTTTTTTAAAAGCATCAAAGCACCTCTGAAACACTATCAAATCGATCAACATGACCTAGATTTTTTTTTGGAGTGAAAACGCTTCCAAAACCACCAAAACTACTCTTTAAGATTTCACCCAAATAACCAGAATTTTTTTCCACCATCACCACCAACAGTTCTTCCACCATCACCACTAGATCTTTCTCCAAAATATCTTCCTACCACCAACACCACCTCCACCACCACCACCACCACCACCACCACCACCACCACCACCACCACCACCACCACCACCACCATCCCCATCACCACCACCACCACCACCACCACCACCACCACCACCACCACCACCACCACCACTACTACCATCCCCACCACCACCACCACCATTACTACCCCCACCATCACCACCATCATCCAACCACCATCATCACCACCATCTCTTTCTCCCCACATGTTCAACACGGATATAATCACTACCCTCTCATCCCCCTCACCCCATTACTGCCCCTTAACAACATCAAGAGAGCCACTGAAAGCTCCAATGCTAGAGCACTCAACAATCGCCTACTTCTGCGCTTTTGATTGAAAACAAATATGATTTTGTTGGTCTTTTTTTGTTTGTTTTTTTGTATGTTGTTGTTTGAAAGTGTGTTTGTTTGTCTGTGTGTTGTTGTTGTGAGTTCATTTGTATGTTTTTCGTGCATTCGCATTTTTTGTATGTTTTTCGTGCATTCTCATTTTTTGTATGTTTTTATCATATTTGTATGGAGAAATTTTTTCAACATGGTTCTATGTTTACTAATAGGCGTGTATTAGTTACTTAAACTATTTTTAAGGTCTTCTTGTTTTGTCGTTCATTTGTTTGTTTTGTTTGTTTGTTTGTATGTTTGTTTGTGTGTTTGTATGTATGCTCGAGGCTTTCAGAAGTATTAATAATTCTTTGGAGTGTAGTTGAAATAATGAAATCCACTTTCAAAGTATTAATGCCTGCGATAGTGATGCTAGACGCTGGGTGGGGTGGAGGGGGATGGATGGATGGAAGGATAGTTGAGTGGATGAAAGGATGGATGGATGAATAGATGGATGGATTAATGGATGGATGAATGGATGGATGAATGAATGGATGAATGAATGGATGGATGAATGGATGGATGAATGGATGGATGAATGGATGGATGAATGGATGGATGAATGGATGGATGAATGGATGGATGAGTGGATGGATGAATGGATGGATGAATGGATGGATGAATGGATGGATGAATGGATGGATAAATGGATGGATGCATGGATGGATGGATGAATGGATGGATGAATGGATGAATGAATGGATGGATGAATGAATGAATGGATGGATGAATGGATGGAAGGATGAATGGATGGATGGATGGATGAATGGGTGGATGGATGGATGAAAGGGATGGATGGATGAATGAATGGATGAATGGATGAATTGATGAATGGGTAAAATAGTGGGTTAATAAATGAGTGGAGAAATGATGGATAGATCAGGAAGCAAAAGATTGCTTGAATAAGTCGTTTATAAAATAAAGAATAAGTAGATAGATGAATGTAGGAATAAAAAGTGAAAGAACCAAAGAATGGGAAAATGAAATGAAAACATGGGTGGATGAATAAATGGATGGATGGAAGGATGAATATAGGGATGGTGGATGAGTGGGTGAGTGGTTTCGTAGCCGAATCACTTGTGTAAAACCATTTTAATAGCACGGACTGCTTGATTGACAAGTGGGTGTTGATGAGTGCAGGAAGGAGGCTTTAAATGAAATTGTGTGGAATAAAAAAGTGAAAAAATAATAAAATATTTAAAAAAATAATAAAGAAAAATATACCGTGAAAAAATTCAATAAAAGTCGAAAGCTGAAATGAAATTTGGGCGTTGGAAGAGATTTTCAAAGTTGAAATAATGAGAAATATTAAAAATATATTTTCATCAGAAACCTAAATGTTTTGAAGCATCAAAGAAGGCAATCCGAAACAGGAAGAGTGAGGGCGTACAGAGAGGGTCTAATGAGGAAGGGGATGGATGAAGAGAGAAAAGAAATTGGTCTGAAGATTTATGACGGAGCGGAGGATAAATGAGAAAAGTAAAAATTCATCTGGAAAAAAAAGTTGACTTACAAGTGGTAGAAAACAAAAACAATTCTTGCCGCTTGTTTGGAAAAATGGAAAAAAGATTTTGTATTTTTGTGAAAAAAAACAAAATGTTATTTTTTTGCAAAAAAAATTAAAAAGTCTCTTTGGTAATATTTTTGATGTTTGTTTGGCAGGAAAGCATTTGTGGTTGTTCTAATGGCCACTTACGAAACTTGAAATGAAAAATTTTCGTCAAAAAATAATTAGTCGAAACAAAATTTTTGAACAAAAAATAAATGATCTAACTTGATGATGATGATTTTTATTTTTTTATACTTTATTTAATCTTTTTTTTATTCGAGCTGAAAAAAAAACTAAAAAACTAAAAACTGGAAAAAAATTTTATGTTTTGTGCGGTTAATTAAGGCATCTGAAGAGGAATAAGCAAGTCCTCTACACAATCAATCGGGAAATCAAAATACTTGAAACAAAAAAATGACATCAAAACAACAACTGAACTCGAAAAAAGAATTTTTCAAAAGATTTGGAAATTTATAGGAAGTGTTGGAGAAAATATTTGCCTGATTGATAGATCGATTGCGTAAATCCGAAAAAATTGTTGTTTTATCGGGACGTTCGTGAAATGTATTCCTTATCTATAATGGAAAAATCAAATAAAAAAAACAAAAAAAAACAAAAAAATTGCAAAAAAAACGAAAAAATAAATTAAAACTTGATTGCAAAAAATAGAAAAATAAGAAAAATTCAATGAAAAAAACTTGAAAAGATAAAAGTATAAAAAACTACTCAACTGAAAGATGAAAAGGCTTGTGAACATATAAACAAACGTTGACAGTGTATATAAATAAATAAAAAAATTGAAAAAAAACGTTGAATTGATAGAAAAAAATAAATTGAAAAAAATAAGAAGAAAGCAAAAAAAAATGAAAAAAAGTATGAAAAAATGAATAAAAAAAAGTAAAAAAAATATAAATTATTGAAAAAATAAATAAAAATGAAAAAAGTGAAAAAATGAATAAAAATAGGAAAAAAAAAGGCTTAAAATATGCAGATCTGCAAGATTACGAGCCTGAAAAAACAATTATATAGCTTCGGGCCTCAGTCAACTCAATCAAAATTTCAGTTTTCATACGGAAGTCTGGATGGATGAGATGAATGATGGATGGATGAATGATGAATGGATGAATGCTGGAGGGATGAATGATGGATGGATGAATGATGGATGGATGGATGAATGATGGATGGATGAATGATGGATGGATGAATGATGGATGGATTAATGATGGATGGATGAATGATGGATGGATGAATAATGGATGGATGAATGATAGAGGGATGAATGATGAATGGATGAATGATGGATGGATGAATGATGGATGGATGAATGATGGATGGATAAATGATGGATGGATGAATGATGGATGGATGAATGATGGATGGATGGATGAATGATGGATGGATGAATGATGGATGGGAAAAGGATGGATAAGGGTTGATGGATAGATGCGTGGGTGAGTGGGTGGGTTAAACATGAATAAGGGATGATGGATGAATAAGTGGATGGATAAGTGAAATGAATGGATGGATGAGTAAGTGGATGGAGGAATGAATGGTGGAGGTGGAATTACAAATGGAAAGAAATTTGATGGATGAAAAAAGAAGGATAAGTTGAAGATTGATGGATGGATGAATAAACGAATGATGGATGGATGAATAAACGAATGATGGATGGATGAATAAACGAATGATGGATGAATGATGGAATAGATTAATGATGAATAGAAAATAGATGAATGGAAGATGCATGAGGGATGGACGAATAAAAAATGGATGGAAGATGGATGAATGAAAGATGGATGGAAGATGGATGAATGAAAGATGGATGAAAGATGGATGAATGAAAGACGGATGGGAGATGGATGAATGAAAGATGGATGGAAGATGGATGAATGAAAGATGGATAGAAGATGGATGAATGAAATATGGATGGGAGATGGATGAATGAAAGACGGATGGGAGATGGATGAATGAAAGATAGATGGAAGATGGATGAATGAAAGATGGATGGGAAATGGATGAATGAAAAACGGATGGGAGATGGATGAATGAAAGATGGATAGGAGATGGATGAATGAAAGACGGATGGGAGATGGATGAATGAAAGATGGATGGAAGATGGATGAATGAAAGATGGATAGAAGATGGATGAATGAAATATGGATGGGAGATGGATGAATGAAAGACGGATGGGAGATGGATGAATGAAAGATAGATGGAAGATGGATGAATGAAAGATGGATGGGAAATGGATGAATGAAAAACGGATGGGAGATGGATGAATGAAAGATGGATAGGAGATGGATGAATGAAAGATGGATGGAAGATGGATGAATGAAAGCTGGATGGAAGATGGATGAATGAAAGACGGATGGAAGATGGATGAATGAAAGATGGATAGAAGATGGATGAATCGCAGCTTGATGGGTCTATAATTCCTGAAGCATTCTTAGAGTTTTATGGGTTTTTAACAACCGAAATGTGCTTTTGAAATTAAAAAAAAAAGTTTGTGTTATTAAAAAAAAATTGCTTAAAGTTGTTTAGAAAATATTTTTGAAAACATTAAAAAATTATTTTTTTTTATTTTGAAAATAAGTTTTATAAAAAATTAAAACAGATTTCAAAACTTTATAAACATTTTTGTTCAATATATGGAACATTTCTTATAATTTTGTTCAAAAATGAAACTTTTCTGATGAGAAAAATAAAGAAATTGTTTCTTCAACTTGTCATGGAGACAAAATAACTTGGAGTAGATTTGAAAAAAAATTGAATCTTAGAAAAATAATTTTTTTTGAAAAACGTAAACTGATTATAAACGCCCAAAACTTAGATTTTTTTGCAAAATAAAAACAATGAAAAAAAAACACAATTTAAAAAAAATTTTTTTTGAACAAATAAAAATTGTAGACTTTTTTAGAGTAAAAATTTTTTTTTCATCAGAACAAAACTATTGAAAAAAACTTTTGGGCACAAACTTTATATGAAAAATGGTTGAAAAATGTATCGCATGCAAGGATACCATTAATTGGAAAGTCTTCAAAGCGCTTGTGGGAGTGAAAACCAATTGTTTTTTAAAAAATTTAATTTTTTTTTGCAAAAAAAAGTTTTAAATCACTTTAATCAGTAATGTGAAAGTTGTTTATCGATAAATTTGATCAAAATGTGATTCCGCTTTGTAATAAATATGATTTATAGTTTAAAAAATATTACTTTAATAAATTTAAACGTAAAAAAAATTCAAAAAAAAAGACCAAAAAAATAATTTTGGAGTCATCTCGTGTCGATGCTTACTGAAACCCCCATGAATTTTGAAAAAAAACATTTACAAAAACTGACAAAAAAAAGAGACAAACTAGTTTCCATTACTTGGCGCCAAACTTTGAGAAAAAAAAGATTTTTCTTAGGAAAAAATCTAAATAGTTTGTTAGCGAAAAACAATTGTGGAGGGAATTTTAGAAGTTTCACATAGCAAAACAATCAACTGAAAAACACAGAGGAGGAAAATATATTGGAATGGGAAGGGATAGAAAAACTGAAAAATAATCAGAAAAAATTGAAAAAAACGAGTAGAGTAATGGAAAAAAAATTAAAAAACTAGAATTCGTAAAAAAAAACAAAAAAAAACAACTGAATGGAACAAACTACAAAACTTGGGTTGGAAGACGTAAGGGGTTTAATGCAATACAATACAATAAAATAAATACAATACAATACAAAATAATACAATACAATAAAATACAATACAAAATAATACAATAAAATGAAATACAATACAATAAATACAATAAAATAAATACAATACAATACAAAACAATAAAATACAAAATAAAATACAATGCAATACAATACAAAACAATACAATAAAATACAATAAAAGACAATACAACACAACACAATACAATAAAATAAAATACAATGAAACAAAATACAGTACAATATGACAAAAATTCGAACATTATCATAGCGGTATCAACCCCGTAGAGTTTCGGGGCCTAATGTCTAATGGAGGGGAGATTGGTGGTGTGAGTGTGGGAGAGTGAACAGAAAAGCATGGAAGAATGGATGGAGTGGGGTAAAAGAATGAAAAAAAAAGATAAAAGAGATATTAAAAAGAGGAAAGAGTAGGAATGGAAGGATAAAAGGAAAGAAAAAGTGAAAGAAAGAATAGAGAGATTGAGAGAGAGAGAGGGTAGGAGGATGGACAGGAGGACAGCAGTACAAGAGCGTTTATTGATGCTTACTGTGGTGTGGATGTGGTGTGTGTGTGTGTGTGTGTGTGTGTGTGTGTGTGTGTGTGCGTGTGTGTGTGTGTGTGTGTGTGTGTGTGTGTGTGTGTGTGTGTGTGTGTGTGTGTGTGTGTGTGTGTGTGTGTGTGTGTGTGTGTGTGTGTGTGTGTGTGTGTGTGTGTGTGTGTGTGTGTGTGTGTGTGTGTGTGTGTGTGTGTGTGTGTGTGTGTGTGTGTGTGTGTGTGTGTGTGTGTGTGTGTGCAGATGTGACGGGGGTGTGAGGTCTACTGTGGAGCTCCATTATGGAAATGCAATCACATCTCGGCTTTGTGGACAGCTAAATGCCCTTCCAACTATTGTGTGTCTCTTCTTGCGCTTGCTCCTTTCGTCCATTTTATGTTTTTACTTTTTCTGTGTTTTGCATTATACTATTCTGAATTCGCATTTCCTTTTTGTGAGCTTTGATTTTTTTCTGTGTTTTTGTTAGTTTTGTTTTTTCTATTACTATACTTTCTTGTTTTCAGTTTTTTTGTTTGTTTTGCGTACATTTTTTTCAGTTTTGCCAAATGACGGTGTTTATATTTTTTCGATGTTGGACATAATGATGACGTTTTGATTGTTTGGGCGTTGACTTGGTGTCATGGGAGTTTGGTGTGGTGGTTTGGTGTCATGGTGGTGTGGTGTCATGGTGGCATGGTGCTATAGCGTGGTGTAGTGTGGTAGTATGGTGGTGTGGTGTGGTGGCATAATAGTGTAGAGATAGTGTAGTATAGTGTAGTATGGTGTGGTGTGGTGTGGTGTGGTGTAGTGTGGCGTGGTGTGGTGTGGTATGGTGTGGTGTAGTGTGTTGTTGTTATGACGTGGTGTGGTATGATGTGGTGTGGCTATGGTGTATTGTGGTAATATTTCTTTGTTATTTTTCACAGTAATTTTTCATTGAATGGCGCTCAATGAAATGTCACCCTTGTTCTGCATATGCTCTGAACTAGAATGGAATGACAATTTTGATTTCATAATAGAAAAAAAATTCGGAAATAAGAGATTTGTTATATAAAATGAAAATAGGTTATTGAGTAGAAAAAATATGAAAAAATGAGACTCATGACTGGAAAAGTTAAATTAAAAAATAAATTTTGTAGATGACATAATTATAAAATAAAAAATGTGTTTAAAGTTGGAAAAATATTTTAAAAAAAGTGAAAAAAAATGTTTAATTGTAAAAATATTTAAAAAAATTGAATTTTTTTTTTCAAAATTGAAAGTTTTATATTGATTTCACGGATTTCTTAGTTGAGTTTTTAAAACTTCTCTGAACTTCTGTGAGTTTCATGGAACGTTGTCCAAAGTGTAATTGAGGTGTTGGAGTGGGTTGGTTGGTGGATTGGTGGATGGGTTGATGGATTGGGGTAGATTGGTGAATTGGTGGTTTGGTGGGTGGGTGAATGAGTGGATGGGTTGGATGAATAGATGAATTGAACAATGAACCAATGATAAGTGAGTAAAGACAATGGATGGACGAATAAACAAATTGATGACTAAAAGTTTGGCTAAGTATGCGGAGTCATAGGTGGATGTGTAGATGCATAGATGGATGCACAGATGGATGCATAGATGGATGCATGGAAGGATGCATGGATGGATGCATGGATGGATGCACAGATGGATGCATAGATGGATGCATGGATGGATGCATGGATGGATGCATAGATGGATGCATAGATGGATGCATGGATGGATGCATGGATGGATGCATAGATGGATGCATAGATGGATGCATGGATGGATGCATGGATGGATGCATAGATGGATGCATGGATGGATGCATGGATGGATGCATAGATGGATGCATGGATGGATGCATAGATGGATGCATGGATGGATGCATAGATGGATGCATAGATGGATGCATAGATGGATGCATGGATAGATGCATAGATGGATGCATAGATGGATGCATAGATGGATGCATGGATGGATGCATAGATGGATGCATAGATGGATGCATGGATGGATGCATAGATGGATGCATGGAGGGATGCATAGATGGATGCATAGATGGATGCATAGATGGATGCATGGATAGATGCATAGATGGATGCATAGATGGATGCATAGATGGATGCATGGATGGATGCATAGATGGATGCATAGATGGATGCATGGATGGATGCATGGATGGATGCATAGATGGATGCATGGATGGATGCATAGATGGATGCATAGATGGATGCATAGATGGATGCATAGATGGATGCATGGATGGATGCATAGATGGATGCATAGATGGATGCATAGATGGATGCATGGATAGATGCATAGATGGATGCATAGATGGATGCATGGATGGATGCATAGATGGATGCATGGATGGATGCATGGATGGATGCATAGATGGATGCATGGATGGATGCATAGATGGATGCATGGATAGATAGATGAATAAATGGGTTTGTATAAGGTGCACGGATGAATGAATAAAAAAATAAAAAGTTTAAAAAAAATAAATAAATTACTGAGAAGCTGCAAGACTCAAAAACATCAAATGAGAACATTTTTGAGCTGTTTTGACAAACACAAGATTCTTCAAAACAAAAACAAAAAAAAACGATAAAAAAAAACAATAATAAAAACAGAAAACAATAACAAACTAAAAAACAAAAACAAAGTTAAAAAACAAAAGCAAAGTTAAAAAACAAAAACAAAACTAAAAACAAAAAAATAACGGTGAAAAAAAATATTTTGAAAATATTTGAAAAAACGACCACACGTCAAGAAAGGAGGTCGAAGTGGTGAGGGAGGTTTCAAAGGAAACTTTCTAAGGGAGAATGAAGGGGTTTTTTTGATGATAAATGTATTTTTTTCCAAAAAAGTTTTTTTCAAATTAATATTTTTTAATTAATAGTTTTTTAAATTATTTTTTTTAATTAACGTTTTTTTTGAAATACATGTTTTCCAAGATAAACGTTTTTCAAAAAATTAATTTCTAAAAAAAATTTTTTTGAAGTTAAAAATTTTGTTTTTATTATTTTTTTGTTTAAAGTTTTTAAATAATTTCTTTCAAATTTTCAGTTTCAGTTTGTGAATAACTTTATTACGTTTTTCTACATGATTTCGGTTTAAATTTTTTTCATGAAAATAAAAACCGAAATATTATTAGTGGCATTGACACAGCAGAGTTCCAAGGCTACTGAAAATTTTTTTTAATCATTTTTATAATTATAGTATAACAAAACTTCAAGAAAAAAATTATTGAGTAAAATTGTTTGTGAAAAAAATCATTTTGATATTACTGTAAAGAAGGAGTTAGAAAAAAGATAAACTGAAAAAGTGGGTCGTCAGCAAAATAAAAGTCAATGGAAGTTTCTTCAACGATGTATTGAACAACCCTTCGACAATTCTCCATTGAACCAGTGAAGATATCGTTCCGAGTATTCCTTATCAGCTTGCTAGGTGGATGTTTGGCGGTAGAATCAGTTTTTCGTTCTTCTCAACAACCACCCTCCAGTGCAACCCCAAATGAAAAAGCGGTAAAGAAAAGATAAAATAAAAACAAAAGGACTGATACACACATGGAGTGTATACTGATTTGTTTTGTGCTGGAATTCGTTGTAAAAACTTTACTTTTTTTTAGTTTGGTTTTGTTTTTTCTCATTTTGATTCCGTTTTTTCTCATTTTGGTTTTGATTTTTCTCATTTTGGTTTCATTTTTTCTCATTTTGTTTTTTTTTCTCATTTTAATTTTGTTTTTTTCGATTTAAGTTCCGTTTTTTTATATTTTAGCTCGATTTTTTTTAATTCACGCATGACAGCATTTGATGGTTTTTATGAAAATAAAAATAAATGAGGTTAGAGTAATTGAAGATAAAAAAACATAATGTGAAATTTTGAAAACTTTAAAAACGTTTTGAACAACAAAACAAAAGTTTTTCTGAAGTTAAAACAAAATTGAGAACAAAAAGAATCTGTTGAATCAAAATACTGATGGACCATGAAAACTTGGAAATGATAAAAATTCTAAAATAAAAATTAAAAATAATATTTTGAATAAATAAAAGTTTTAATTTTTCTAATTAAAAAATAAATAATTTTAAGAGTGATAAAAAAGAGAGAATTATGATCAAGCGTTAAAAATTCTGAAACACCTGTTTTTTAATTTCTCAAGTTTCCTGGTGGGGATCTTGGCAACAAAATAACACAACCAACAATACTACAAACAAAAAAACAACAATAACACCAATAACAACACCAACAACAATTCCACCAACATCAACAACAACACCACCACCAACACCAACAACACCACCAACACCATCACCACCAACACTACCACCAACACCAACAACACCACCACCAACAACACTACCAACAAAACCACCAACAACACCATCACCAACACCAACAACAACACCAACAACACCAACACCAACAACACCACCACCACCAACAACACCAACACCAACAACACCAACACCAACAACACCACCAACAACACCACCAACAACACCAAAAACACCACCACCAATACCACCAACAAAACCACCACCAACAACACCAACAACAACACCACCAACAACAACACCACCAACAACAACACCACTAACGCCAACAACACCACCACCAACAACATTACCACCAGCACCAACAACGCCACCACCAACACCAACAACACTACCACCACCACCACCAACACCACCACCACCACCACCAACACCACCACCAACCCAAGCAACACCTCCAACACTAAAAAAACAACGGCAAAAATTTTGCTCTCGCTTCAGCTTCCACTCCATTTTGCAATGTTATCACTAAAAAACAATTTTGGATTCATTTTGTTGCTAGTTTTTTTAATATTTTTTTAGTTTTTGATTATAAATAGTTTTTCAATGTTTTTTTTCAGTTTTTTTACGGCATCTAGCTCAGCAAGTTGTACATTTTTATGTTATAATCCATAACGGTAATGGCGTTTTTATTGTAATTCATTCTATATTTATTAATTTTTCTGTTTTTTTACGACTTATTTCGGAGTTTTTATGTATTTTTTTATAGCTCCAATCTTTTCTTTGATTGCTTTTTTGCATTGTAAGCGCATACAGCGAGATCAAAGCTCGAGATTATGACCGAGAGACTATTCAATCCGCCATCGCCTAGCCATATTAGCCACAAAAAATGATGGAAAAAAATTAATGAAAAATAAAAATAAATTTTTAATAAGTAAAAAAAAATAAATGGAAAACAAAAAAAGAAAAAAAAATTATTAAAAACAAAATTCGTAAAAAATTAAATTATGAAAAAATTAAAAAAGAAAAGAAAATATAAAGGTGGAAAAATTGTTAGAAAAAAATTGAGTAAAAAAACTGCAGTTAAAGGTTTTATGAAACTATTTGAAAATGAAGAAAAAACCAGAGTTTTGAAAAAAAAAAGTTAAAAAATTAATTTATAAAATCTCTAATTTAATTTAATCAAATCAAAAATTTTTTAATGTGCTTTTCAGCATTATGTTCGAAGGCGCCATTGAAAAGCAGCGAAGTTTTTAGCAGGTACAAAAGATTTTGTGAGTGAAAAGTATAATTAGTGATCGCAGTGCGAATCGATCGGAAGGAGAAGCGCGTGGCAGAATTGGAGGCACGAAAAATGGAGAAAAAAAAAGAAAAAAACTAATTTTTTTAAATATATAAAAACTGAAAATAAAAATGATAAAAGGCTCTGAAAAAACGAAGTTAACTTTGAAAAATTTATATAAAAAAATAAAAATTGAAGAAACAACAGTAAAAATAAAAAGTAAAAATCAAGTACTCATAATGTTGTTGAGAGGTGGTGTTGGTGTTTTTGTTTTTATTGTTGTTGATGTTGTTGTTACTGGTGTTGTTGTTAATATTGTTGTTGGTGAGTTAATATTATTGTTGTTGTTTGTTGTTAATGTTGTTAGTTAGTTGGTATTCTTGTCGTCAGTGTTGTTGCTTTTGTAGCTGTTGTTGGTATTATTGTTATTGTAGCTGAAATAGTGTTGTTGTTGTTATTGTTGCTGAGGTTGTGTTGTTGTTGCAGTGTTGTGGCGATGACTTTTTTTAATGGTGTTTTTATAGTCGTTTTAAGCAGGTTAAGCAGACAAGGGTTCATTAAGAGTGTATTAATGACGTTCTGTTAACCCTTCGGTGAGTAATACATCCTCTATTAATTCCTTTCATTCACTTGTAGCGTGGTTTAGCTTGATATTTGGAAATATTTTTATGTTTAAAAAGATTCCAGAGTTTCCATCGATTCCAACGATGGTTTGAAACTTTAATAGTTATTTGTATGGCCGTGAAAAGAACATTATGATTGGAAGAAGTAGAATGGAGATGATGATGAAGTTATTGGGATAATGAAATGATGATGAGGAAGCTATTGGGATAATGAAATGATGATGATGAAGATAGATATTGGAAAAGATGATGATGATTATGATGATGGAGATAAAATTATAAAGATAAGAATAATGACGAAGATGAATGAAATGATAAAAATAATATGAAAATAGAATATTATTTATGAATAGAACGATTATTAAGAAATATCTGGAATTTTATACACAAATATAAAAATTTTTCGACTTTTAAATTTCTAAACCGATTAATTCTAAAATCTTCATCCCTTGAACTCTCTAAATCTTTGAATCATTTGAATCTTCAAACCTATAATCTTCAACTTTTGAAATCTTACTACTCCTGATAATCTCTCAATCCTGAAAGTCTCTAACCTTTAAAATTAAAATTTTTCAATCTAAAGATCTTATAATCTCAAATTCTCAAGCCTTAATCTTATAATCTCAAATTCTCAAGCCTTAATCTTATAATCTCAAATTCTCAAGCCTTAATCTTATAATCTCAAATTTTCAAGCCTTAATCTTATAATCTTTAAACCTCCAAACCTCTAAATCTTCTAATCAATCCTTCAATTTGAACCACCAGCGAGCCATCAAAACAACCGTACGCTGTTGTGCTTGAAGTTTTATCGACGCCTTTCTCATTTTTCACATCCATTAGCAAATACCAATACACATCCATCTACACATACAAATGAATCTATCCACACATACGGATGAATCAATTTACACGTACATACACATATCCATCTACAAGTCCATTCATACATACACGCGTATATACAAACGTGCAAATGCAGACATACATACACGCATACACGAACCAATGCACACTTTACATAACCACACAGCACACACAACCACACATCACATAACAACACATACCTCAACAACACAGAACACAACAACACAGCAAACAACAACACAACACACAACAACAACACAGAACACAACAACACAACACACATACATTTCATTAATTCATAACATAATTTCATTTCATTAATAGATTTCCTATGTGCTTTTGAACAGTTTGCAATTGAGGCCTTGCAATGGTTTGAATAGTGTTTTCGCCTTTATAAATACATAAAACAACAAACAAACAAGCAAAAAGGCAAGAAAACACAAACTGACGCATCCATGCACACATCCATGCACACATCCATCAATGCATCCATGCACACATCCATTCACACATCCATGCACACATCCATGCACACATTCATCAATGCATCCATGCACACATCCATGCACACTTCCATGCACACATCCATCAATGCATCCATGCACAAATCCGTTCACACATCCATGCACACATCCATGCACACATCCATGCACACATCCATGCACACATCCATGCACACATTCATGCACACATCCATGCACACATCCATGCACACATCCATGCACACATCCATGAACACATCCATGCACACATCCATGCACACATCCATGCACACATCCATGCACACATCCATGCACACATCCATGCACACATCCATGCACACATCCATGCACACATCCATTCAATGCTCAAGTATGTTTTTAATGATTACTGTTTATTCTATTGCTGTTAGGCCAGTCTGGCTTGGTGTTCCTTCGGATGCCTGTTTTATTTTATTATTTTATTATTTTTTCTTTTTTCTTTTTTATATTCAATTTTACTATTGTATTTTTCTTTATGTTTCACTCTTCAATAGATATTTCAAAAATTTTTCATTGTTTTTTTTCTTTTTTTTATCACTAATTTATTTATTATTATTTTTTATTCATTTCCTCTTGTTGCTCCTACTGTTATTTTCA
The DNA here is from genome assembly GCA_947562095.1 of Branchellion lobata. NCBI lineage: Eukaryota > Metazoa > Annelida > Clitellata > Hirudinida > Piscicolidae > Branchellion > Branchellion lobata. The sequence continues at coordinate 7,241,250 of OX387257.1, read as the reverse complement.
TATACAACACGCATATCACAAAAATATTTTTGTTAATTCAGCTATTTTCCCACTATTTGTTCATTTCAAAACTTTTTTTTCAATTTTTTATGTACTTTTCATCCTCACGTTATCATTATTATTTGTATATTGTTATCATTATTGTTTTTATATTATTATTATTATTGTTTTTATATTGTTATTATTATTGTTTTGTATTATTGTTATTATTATTTTCTTCTTTTCGTGAATTCCATTAGCACATTTTTGAAGTGTTGTCGAGAAGCAATAAGACCTGTGTACTACCTCCTATAACACCACAATGTTTTCTTTATCGCTATCAACAGTTCGCCAAATTACCATTATTATGGTTATTTTTTTTATTTTTATTATTACTATTATTATTAATAATATTAATATTAATAGTAATATTATTATTATTAATATTAATATTATTAATATTAATAATATTATTATTATTATTATTATTATTATTATTATTATTATTATTATTATTATTATTACTATTCTTATTATTATTATTATTATTATTATTATTATTATTATTATTATTATTATTATTACAGTTATTATTATCGTTGTTTTCTTATGTTTTTTTATTACGGAGTTACAAATGTCATACCATTAATATTTTATTGTTCGTTCATCCGTTCTTCCTCTCTTATTGCTATCTTCATTTTTTGTTTTTATCATTATTCATTTTTGTTATTTTTATTTTTATTGTTATTGTTATAACGATTATTTTTATTGTTTTCATAATTATCATTATTTTCCTTGTTGAAATAATTAGTTTTTACTTATTTTTATCATTTTTATTTATATTTATTATTTTTATTTTTATTTATTATTATTTATTTTTATTTATTATTATTTATTTTTATTAAAACCTTTTTTATTTTTCCTTATCACAACCTTTTTCAATTGTTATTGTTAAAACTTTTCTATTGTTATTATTATAATTTTTTTAAATTATTATTATTATTCATATTATTAGAAATTTCAATACTATTATTATTAGTTTTTTATGTTGTGAAACATTTTTGTTTCGAGATTATTATTATTATATTTTATCAATTTTCTATCTGCAGCAGGAATTTATAAACATTCGGTTATTTTTTGTGCTGTTGCCTTCATTGCTTTTCAGTCAAGGAAATCAATTCATACGTAACACCTCTCGTCGAAATGCAATACAAAACAATAAAAAACAGAAATGTAGAAAAAATACAATACAAAATACAATACAAAACAAATATTATTATAAAATACAAAAGTTAATACAAATTACAAAACAAAACAATCATAATGAAAACCAAAACAATACAGAAAATAGTTTGTGCTAAAAACAATACAAATAAGTAGGATACAAAAGACAAAACTCCAAAAAAAACAAAACAAAAATGGAAAAAACATGATGAATGTTTTGAGACATCAACCATACAATCAAACATTCCACCCTCTCCTTACAGTGGCGTTGTTCCGCACCCTCCTTGAGAGCCTCAACCCTCTACGCTCGGAAGGAACTCAACAAAAAAATATTTCAGACTTCGATCTTCGAATGATTACATACTTTTAACCTATTTAAAATTTTTATTTCATTTTTTATTTTTTTTAATTTTATATTTATGAATATTGATTTTTGTTAATTTTGTATTTTTATTAATATTATTTTTTTTTGTTTTTAATATTCAATTCATATAATGTTTCCATTAATTTTATTTATTTTTAATAATTAAATTACTCATTTTAATAATAGAAGTATTTTTGTAATCTCGATTAACTTTTGGAGGCTGACTTGTTTTTATTCATCGCCTGCTGATTAAGCCTATTCATTTCTGTGGGCTTCTAATCAGCTTGTGAAGTGAGAGATGTATCATCGTACGTGTGTGTGTGTGTGTGTGTGTGTGTGTGTGTGTGTGTGTGTGTGTGTGTGTGTGTGTGTGTGTGTGTGTGTGTGTGTGTGTGTGTGTGTGTGTGTGTGTGTGTGTGTGTGTGTGTGTGTGTGTGTGTGTGTGTGTGTGTGTGTGTGTGTGTGTGTGTGTGTGTGTGTGTGTGTGTGTGTGTGTGTGTGTGTGTGTGTGTGTGTGTGTGTGTGTGTGTGTGTGTGTGTGTGTGTGTGTGTGTGTGTGTGTGTGTGTGTGTGTGTGTGTGTGTGTGTGTGTGTGTGTGTGTGTGTGTGTGTGTGTGTGTGTGTGTGTGTGTGTGTGTGTGTGTGTGTGTGTGTGTGTGTGTGTGTGTGTGTGTGTGTGTGTGTGTGTGTGTGTGTGTGTGTGTGTGTGTGTGTGTGTGTGTGTGTGTGTGTGTGTGTGTGTGTGTGTGTGTGTGTGTGTGTGTGTGTGTGTGTGTGTGTGTGTGTGTGTGTGTGTGTGTGTGTGTGTGTGTGTGTGTGTGTGTGTGTGTGTGTGTGTGTGTGTGTGTGTGTGTGTGTGTGTGTGTGTGTGTGTGTGTGTGTGTGTGTGTGTGTGTGTGTGTGTGTGTGTGTGTGTGTGTGTGTGTGTGTGTGTGTGTGTGTGTGTGTGTGTGTGTGTGTGTGTGTGTGTGTGTGTGTGTGTGTGTGTGTGTGTGTGTGTGTGTGTGTGTGTGTGTGTGTGTGTGTGTGTGTGTGTGTGTGTGTGTGTGTGTGTGTGTGTGTGTGTGTGTGTGTGTGTGTGTGTGTGTGTGTGTGTGTGTGTGTGTGTGTGTGTGTGTGTGTGTGTGTGTGTGTGTGTGTGTGTGTGTGTGTGTGTGTGTGTGTGTGTGTGTGTGTGTGTGTGTGTGTGTGTGTGTGTGTGTGTGTGTGTGTGTGTGTGTGTGTGTGTGTGTGTGTGTGTGTGTGTGTGTGTGTGTGTGTGTGTGTGTGTGTGTGTGTGTGTGTGTGTGTGTGTCTGTCCGCATGTGTGTGTGTACTTGATCATACATGACACCATTTTTTTCCTTAAAAACTCCTAGAAAGATTATTCTCGCTAAAGTTTTTTGACAACTTTAAGTTCATAATGGAATATTCGAGAAATAATATTTTTAAAAAATAATTACCAAGAAAAGTCAAAAAATTAAAAATTAAAAAATAAAAATAAAACAAAATTAAAAATAAAACGAAAAAAAACAAAATGAAATAAACCCAAAAAGGGTTTTTATTTTTTCAAATATTTTTCTCATGCAAAACTTTCAGCCATGACTCCATTCTGCAAAAGCCTGAAAAGTTGTCAGAATAACATACTGATGATGACCTCGACAAACAAACAAGCTAAGTTTATGCATAATATCAAAACATTAGGATGGAAAAATAAAAAATAAATCAAAACTGGAGCATAAAATATTAAAAAAAACAAAAAAAAACAAAAAAAGACAAAAAAATATTGTAAGGAATTAGTAAAGATAATGGAATGAAAAACAACAAAAATCACAAAAACAGTTAATTTAAATAATAAAAACAAACAATAAACAACCAAAAACACTAAAAAAGCATATGAAAGTTTATAACATTGCTAATTTATTGTTTTACGCTATATAAATAAAATGTCCCGATAACACAACAAGCGCCGTAAACCAGTCACGACAGCAAAATTGGTTATAAGGGGTCGCAGGGTGAAAAAGAGAGAGAGAGAGAGAGAGAGAAAGAGAGAGAGAGAGAGAGAGAGAGAGATATATATATATATATATATATAGAGGAGTGATGAAGGAAAAGGGTAGATAGAGGGTGAAGATGGAAAGAGAGAAGAGGGGGGGGAGAGGAGAGATGGGGGAAGGGAGAGAAGATGGGGGTGGGGGAGAGAGGAGATGGAGGGAGAGAGAGAAGATGGGGGGAGGGAGAGGAGATGGGGTGAGAGAAGATGGGGGGAAGAAAGGAAGATGGGGGGGAGGAAGAGAAGATGGGAGGAGAGAAAGAAAATGGGGGGGGGGGGGGAGAGAGAAGATGGGAGTAGGGAGAAAAGATGGGGGGGGGGAGAGGAGATGGGAGGAAAGAAAGAAAATGGGGGGGGGGAGAGAAGATGGGGGTAGGGAGAAAAGATGGGGGGGGGAAAGAGGAGATGGGGGGAGAGAGAGAAGATGGGGGGAAGGAGAGAAGATGGGGGGGGGGGAGAGGAGATGGGGGGAGAGAGAGGAGATGGGGGGAAGGAGAGAAGATGGGGGGAGGGAGAGAAGATGGGGGGGGGGGGGGAGAGGAGATGGGGGGAGAAAGAGGAGATGGGGGGAAGGAGAGAAGATGGGGGGAGGGAGAGAAGATGGGGAGAGAGAGAGAAGATGGGGGGAGAGAAGATGATGCGTAACCTCTTTTAAGCTTTCCAACCTCACACATTTTTGTTCCGTTTGAACTCTTACGCTTCATTTTTAAAGAAAAAAAAGTTCTCTGGTTAATCTTTGGGCGTTATGAAAAATGAAACTTTAAGGGGTGAATTTGAGGGTGTTTTGACGGCTTGATGCCTCTTGTAACGCAATCCGGTGTAATGAATGGGTGTTTGGGAAATTAAACATATGCTTTGAGAGTGTGGAAGGATGGAGAAGTTGATGTTGATAGGGGGAGGGTGATGTATGGTGAATTGTGGTGATGTATGGTGAATTGTGGTGATGTATGGTGAATTGTGGTGATGTGTGGTGGTTTGTTGTAATGTATGGTGAATTGTGGTGATGTGTGGTGGTTTGTTGTAATGTATGGTGAATTGTGGTGATGTGTGGTGGTTTGTTGTAATGTATGGTGAATTGTGGTGATGTGTGGTGGTTTGTTGTAATGTATGGTGAATTGTGGTGACGT
>OX387257.1:7159024-7224024 GCA_947562095.1 Branchellion lobata | reverse complement strand
AGGACAGCAATCCGAACGTTTGAGATGGGTGTGGATTTAAGTGTCGAAAGAACGAACATGGAAAAATAATTTTGAAAAAAAACTTTTTAATAAAGATTTAGAAAAATATATTTAAAAAATAAGTGTAGAAAACAAAATATGAAAAAAAACAAAACAAACATTTAAAAAAACGAGTTATAGTATAAATAAATAAAAAAACGATTATTGAACAAACAAAAAAATTTAAAAAAAACAAAGTAGATACAAAAACATAATAGAAAACAATTTTTGAAGAAACAAAAACAAAAACAAAAACAATGGATATATATTTTATGAAAAAAAATTATAAAAAAAGAAAAAAAGAAAAAAAAAGCACCGTTCTTTTGCTGTTTTAATTGAAGGAGGAATAAAAAGGAAGAGTTATTTGAAATTTCACGCTGATATTCAGGCATAACCGGGTCTGCATTAATTCACTGCGTCTGTGAATATAAATTCGGAAAATAAGATCAGAAAAATAAAAGAAAAACGAAATAATAATAATGATAATATTTTTTTTAATTACAAATTATAATAATAATGATAAAATTATTTTTTATAATTATAAATAATAATAATAATGATAAAATTATTATTATTATTTTTATAAATAATAATATTAATAAAGACAAATAGAAAAAATAATGAAGAATAAAACTTATAACATTAAAAAGAAAGTATTAATAGAAGAAAAAGATAAGCTTTTATTTTTATAAATTCATTTTATCAAAAAATTAAAGTTTTGCCAAGTTTGAAAAAGATGATTCAAAAGATGGCTTGATGGATGAAGAGGGGGAAAACTACTTTAAAAACTCCAGTTAATAACTTTACTACTACTACTAACTCCAGTTAAAAACTTTACTACTACTCATGACTCCAGTTAAAAACTTTACTACTACTACTAACTCCAGTTAAAAACTTTACTACTACTAATAACTCCAGTTAAACACTTTACTACTACTACTAACTCCAGTTAAAAACTTTACTACTACTACTAACTCCAGTTAAAAAGTGGAAGATTCATTCGCTTGAAGCTGCGAATAAATCAGGGCAGGTTCGAAGGAATAATATTATGTGGTTGTGAAGGCTTGACACTGTGAAGTGTTCAAAGTCCTTTTTATAGCGCCAAAGAAGACACCTCAAGTTGCTCATTCATGAAACCACCATTAGAAGTATCGACACGAAGAGACGCATATAATTAACAAAGGTAACAAAGGTGTTAGGATTGCATAACAAAGATTAACAACCATTAACAAAAACAAAATGCATTCACAGAGAAAACAACAATAAATTACAAAAAATAAAAACTAACAAAGAAAATGATTTTTTTTGAAATTATAAAATTAACAAATAAAATATTTTTTTTGAAATTTTAAAATTTTAAAAATTATCAGAAAAGAGCAATTAAAAATAATAAAATGTTCGAAGATTAATCAAGATTAATTAGCAAGAGTTAACTCTCCCACCTCGGACTGACTATCTTCTGCAACCTGCCAAGCTCTTAGAAACCTCAGAGCTGGGGTGGGGTAGTAGGATCAGAAAAAGTCAATCAACCAACCAGCCCAAGATCAAATCCACGAAAATGCTATGGCTGTGTCTGCAGCCTTGAGTGTGTCTTGAACTGAGACGCAAAGCTAATGAATCTGAGGTTCCAAGCGTTGAACTGAAATAAGGACGGATTTAATTATTTTTACTTTCAGTTCTTCACTGACTTATGTTGCTTGTATGCCTTTCAGTCTTACTTTCTTTTTTTATTTAAAAATTTTCCAGGTTAATTTTTTTTAAATTGAATTTTCTTCGCTCGATTTTTTTTCTTTTTCAACTAGTTTTTCTCCATTTCACAAATTTTTTTTTTGTTTTCTCAGCAGCAAATGTATGCTTTCAGATCAAAAATACGGGCAAATAGGAAATATTTGAGTTGAACAGGCCTAGTGCCGTCTAAAGCCGCTACGATCCTTCAAACTGCCTGGTCCTTTGTTCGCCTGTCTTATATACCCACCCTGTCATACGCGCCCGTGTCATATAAGACTGTATGGCGCGAAAGATAGACTGGCTGAACGAATGAATGGATGGATGGATGGATGGGTGGATTGATGGATGGATGAACGGATAGATAGATGGATGGGTGAATGGATTGATGAATGAATGGATGGAGAAACAAATTGATGGATGAACTGATGGGTGAATTGATGGGTGAATTGATGAATGGATGGATGAATGAATGAATAGATAGGTAGATGAGTATTGATTAATGGATATCAAGGATGAATCAAGGATCTATTAATAGAGAGAAGACAGATCGTTGGTTTGATCGATTTTAGTATATAAAGGGCTTTCAATAATATTGATGGATGTATGAATGAACGAATGGATTGATGAATGATTGTAGGGATTGACAAATGATGGATGGATGGATAAATAGATGGATGGATGAATGGATGGAAAGATAGATGGATGGATAGATGAATGGATGGAAGGATAGATGGATGGATGGATGAATGAATAAATGGATAGATGGAGGGATGAATGGATGGGTGGATGGATGGATAGATGGAGGGATGGATAGATGGATGGATGGATGAATGAATAAATGGATAGATGGATGGATGGATGGATAGATGGATGGATGGATGGATAGATGGATGGATGGATGGATGGATGGGTGGATGGATGGATGGGTGGATGGATGGATGGGTGGATGGATAGGGAAAAGACTAAGTGATCGACTGCAAAAGTGCATTCATCGCTCTGAAAGGTTTCTAACAAAACACTATCAAAAATTATGCCTTTGAAACTGCTGGAGAAATAGCTATAAACCATTAAAACAATAACAACAAACATAAAATCATGAAAATAAAAATAAAAATTAATTATAAACAAATACAAAAAAATGAGTTTAAACAAATATAAAATAACAATAATAATAATAATAATAATAATAATAATAATAATAATAATAATAATAATAATAATAATAATAATAATAATAATAATAATAATAATAATAATAATAATAATAATAATAATAATAATAATAATAATAATAATAATAATAATAATAATAATAATAATAATAATAATAATAATAATAATAATAATAATAATAATAATAATAATAATAATAATAATAATAATAATAATAATAATAATAATAATAATAATAATAATAATAAAATAATAATAATAATAATAATAATAATAATAATAATAATAATAATAATAATAATAATAATAATAATAATAATAATAATAATAATAATAATAATAATAATAATAATAATAATAATAATAATAATAATAATAATAATAATAATAATAATAATAATAATAATAATAATAATAATAATAATAATAATAATAATAATAATAATAATAATAATAATAATAATAATAACGTAATAAAAAAAGTAATAACAGTAAATTGAGGAAGAAAATAACAAACATGAAAATAAAAAACAAATGAAAAAAAAAAGAAATTAAGAAATAAATAGAAACAAAGTTGAAATTTAAACAACATAAACAACCTGTTAAATCCTTGAACATTGATGTGAGGCTGCTAAAAAAACAAAAAAATAAAAAAATAAAAAAATAAAAAAATAAAACAATGAAAATAAAACAATGAAACAATAAAAAATTAAAACAATTGAAAAAAAAATAAAATAAATGATAACAATTAGTGAATGGATATAAAAATAAATAAAAAAAAGAGTGGAAAAAAAATTTATAAACAAAAATTTTTTTAAAATATAAACATATACAAAAATACAAGTGAGAAAAATAATACAAATAAACAAAAAAATATAAATAAACAAAATGATGCATATCAACAAAAATACAAATAAACAGAATAATACAAAGTAAAAAAAATAAAAAAATCATAAAAATGAATAAAACAATACAAAAAAATAATTTTAAAAAAATACAAAAAATAATAAAAAAAATAATACAAATGAAAAAAAACGATACAAATAAAAAAATAGTATTTAAAAAAAAACAAAGCAAAATAGGAATCTCAGAGCAACATCCTTACGTTGGAGTCCTATAATGACAATCTTCTGACTGCAAAACTCTTTTTGATTGGGAAGGTAATCTGATATGGATGGAGCAGCATGATGGTCTAAAAGTGAATTTTGGTTCGAAATTATTATTTTTTTCGTTTTTAGATTTGTATTTTTCGGTTTGAATGACATTTTTTTTTTTTTAATGTGTTTTTTTTTTCGAAATAATATAAATAAAAACAATGAATAAGAAATAAATAAAAACAAAGAATAATAAGTAAATAAAAACAAATAATGAAAAAAAAAAAAGAATAAGAATTAAATAAAAAAAAGAAATTTGAAAGTAATAAAGATTTTTCATAGTACACAAACATTTTTTTTTCATTAAAAAAATATTTTTTCCAATAGAAACAAAATTGGCCTGATTGAAAAAAACTATCGAACCGGGCTTCTGATTTGGAAAAAATTTAATTTTTTCCGTGGAAAACAGTTTGAATTCCATAGCATTTTATCAAAATGTTGCCTAGTTTTTATTGAATTAAAAAAACGGTTAAAAAGAAAGAAGAATTGGAAGAAAAAAGAAAAAAAAGCTTGCAGATAGATGGGTACAACTAGCCTGATGGGGAAGAATGATGAAAATAAAAATATTGAAAGATTCAGTGTTAAACAAGAATTTATAAATAAACTTTTAATAAAAATATGGATTATTGCAAATAGTAGTGAAAAAATTTTCTTAAATAAAAATAAGAAAAAATAAAATAAAATAATAATAATAATAAAATAAGAAAAAAGCCATTTGGAGCGATTAAATTGGGTAGGGAGAGATCAAGGGATAAGATGGAGTGGTACTGGAATGGCTGTCATCACAATTCCTTGCAACCTCCTCAACATCACTAATTGACTCATTAATTAATTCATTCATTAATTACTTAATCAGTTCATTAGTTCATTCATCTTTTCTTTCATTTTTTTATTCGTTCTTTCATTTACTCATTCTTCCATCCATTCATTCATTCATCAGTTCATTCATTAAATAATTCATCAATTCATCCATCCATCCATTCATTCATTCATTCATTAATTCATTCATCCATCCATTCATCCAACGATCCATTCATTCAACCCCTCTTTAGTTCGCTCCTTCTCTTCATTGTTCCATAATTATTTATTTGTGTAGTTTCAAGTGGTGTTATTATTATATTTTATTTTTTTAAATTTTTTATATTCTTTTTTACTTCATTTCAAAAATATTTATTATTATTATTATTATTATTATTATTATTATTATTATTATTATTATTATTATTATTATTATTATTATTATTATTATTATTATTATTATTATTATTATTATTATTATTATTATTATTATTATTATTATTATTATTATTATTATTATTATTATTATTATTATTATTATTCTTTTTATTATTATTATTATTATTATTATTATTATTATTATTATTATTATTATTATTATTATTATTATTATTATTATTATTATTATTATTATTATTATTATTATTATTATTATTATTATTATTATTATTATTATTATTATTATTATTATTATTATTATTATTATTATTATTATTATTATTATTATTATTATTATTATTATTATTATTATTATTATTATTATTATTATTATTATTATTATTATTATTATTATTATTATTATTATTATTATTATTATTATTATTATTATTATTATTATTATTATTATTATTTTTATTATTATTTATATTATTATTATATTTACTATTATTATTATTATTATTATTATTATTATTATTATTATTATTATTATTATTATTATTATTATTATTATTATTATTATTATTATTATTATTATTATTATTATTATTATTATTTTTATTATTATTATTATTATTTATATTATTATTATATTTACTATTATTATTATTATTATTATTATTATTATTATTATTATTATTATTATTATGATTATTATTATTATTATTATTATTATTATATTTACTATTATTATTATTATTATTATATTTCATTTCATTCCCATATCATTCAATATTTTTATTATCTGAATTGTTTAAACTAGTTATTGACTTTCTTTGATATTATTTGTCTCACAAACACAAATCCCATTTCGGTTTTATCACGAATAAAAAAATTATTTCATTAAAAATAAGAAAATTAATTTTACAACTTTCTTAAGAACAGAATGTTAGTATTATTCTCGCAAACACAAGACACGTGATGTGATGTCATTTTGTGGCCAACTCTGCCAATTTGTCAGCCAGACAAGCGACCACTTCAAAAGTTTTAAGGCTTTTGAAGCAGACGTGGTGATGGATGGATGGAAGAGGAGAATGGATGGATAGAAGAGGAGAATGGATGGATGGAAGAGGAGAACGGATGGATGGAAGAAGGAGTGGATAGAAGAGGAAGTGGATAGATGGAAAGAGGAGTGGATGGATGGAAGAAGGAGTGGATGGGTGGAAAAGAGAGTGAATAGATGGAAGGAGGAGTGGATGGGTGGAAGGAGGAGTGGATGAATGGAAAGAGTGGATAGATAGAAACTTGTGCTATTAATGTTCTGGCACATATGGATAGATGCATGGATGGATGCATGGGTGGATGAATGAGTGGATGGATGCATGGATGGATGGATGAGTGGGTGAATGTGATGACGGATGGATTGATAGATAATAAAGGAAGTAAAACTTAAGTAACTAAATGAACAAATGAATAAACAGATGGATGGATGAACCAACAAATGAATGAATGAATGAATGAATGAAGGTGGATGGAGGATACAGATTTCAGATCCACAAGAAGTGGATGAATGGAAAGAGGTGTGGAGTGGAGTGATGGCCAGAATGCATTGGTAATGCATCGGTGCTGCATGCCACCACCACCTCCACCAGACCTCATTCATTCATCACTCTTCTCTACACTTGTTTTTTGGTTTGAAAGTTTTTTTAAAGTTTTTTTTTATTTTGAATTTCAATTTTTTTTGTTTCTTTTTATTTTCTTTGTTCAACCAATCTTTTTTGGCGCCTCTGTTGCTTGCCTTGGCGCTTCAAAAACCAAATACACTCATGATTTCATTATTATTTTTAGTTTTTCATTAATTTTCATTTTTCCAATACTTTTTCATTTTTTCTTTGTTTATTTTTTTTTCATCTGTTTTTTCCTTTCTTCCTTTTATTCTTCTTCTTTTTTGTCTTTTTTTGATCATTTAAAAAAATTTCTTATCATTATTAGAATAATAATAAAAATTATTATTATTATTATTATTATTATTTGAAATTGTTTTTTTTGCGTTTTCAAATGGGTTATTGCGGCTGTTGTTCGAAAAATTATTTTTATTTCGGAATATTTGTGGAAAATAAAAAAAATTATTTGATGACACTGATGACTCGAGTAGACAAAAAATTAATTATCAGATGAAAACCATGAAATATGAGAAAAATTATTCGGAAAAACAAACCAATTATGATATTAATTAATTTATCAATTAATTAATTCGTAACAAAATAGAGAAAAAAATAAAAATAAATAAATGAATAAAGAATGCAAAAATAAATACCATTGAGAATGTTATAAGAAAATAAAATTAAATTAAAAAAATTATAATCAAAGGACAACTCATGATTAATAGAACAAGTTATGAAGGAATAAAAATCACACAAAATAATAATAATGAAATAATACTAATAATGATAATCGAAAGAATGAAAAAAAAATTAATTAATAAAAGAAGGAATAAATTGAAGATAATAAAAACCACAATAAACTTAAAAACAAAATAATAATAAAAATAAACTTTGACCTAATAAAAAAATAATAAAAATAAACTATGACCTAATAAAAAAGAATAACTTAATAATAAAAACCATAAACTAATGAAATAAAAATCACATAAAAACCAACATGGACCCGTTGAGAGGACTTCTGGTGAAGCACACGCACCTTTGGAAGGGCAAACAAGCTAGTCGTGTACTCATCATCTGGAATGGTTCGATGTGGTGGTGGGAAGTATGAAAGAATACAATTAATCATTGTAATTCAATAATAAGCATTATATTGGAGTAATAATTATAATAATATTACTAAAGGTACTTAAAATACTAAAAATAGTACAAATAATACTAAAAAGAATACCGATGAAAGTGAAAATACTACTAATGAAATAATAATAACAACAAACTGAGAAGATAACTAACAAGACAGAACAGGTACCAGGTCTTCGAACAGGCAAGCCGCACGGGCGGAAGCATCTTCTGATCTTGTTTGGGACAATGCAACACGCCTTAATCTAATCAACAGCTTAGAATTCAAAAGCTTATAAGCGAGTGTTTTGAATGATCAATTAGATTCTACACCAGTCTAAATAGTTCTGTGACTACTGCAACATAATAAGCACTTTTAAATCACCGCTATATAAATATAAATCATTTGCCGCTATACAAAAATAAATAATTCACCACTGCATAAATCATCGCAATTTTCCGCTATATAAATTGTGGCGTTGTTAGTGCTGTATGACCTTTTAAGTTAGAGTATATTGAAGTACAGAACGATTTTTTAAGATCTATCATTATTATTTTGCATTAATCAATTCATTGAATCCTCCACGAATTAATTCATTATTCAGTTGAATTAATGCATTTTCCACTTTACAATTCCTCTTGCAAACTGCTTGCAATTCTTTTCTTGGTGGTTTTCAAATCTTATTAAGATCTGTTGTTGTCTTTTGAAATAAAACACTCGCTAGGTGGCCTCTTGTGAGATATATTTGATGCTTCAAAATGAACATTGTTAGCGTTCCTAACGTTTCGGATCGGTTAATATTCCTCCCTTCAAGCCGTCAAAGCAAACCTTTTCAACTAAAATACATGCGCTATTGAAAATTAAAAATAAAATCATTTTTCTAAAAAATTTAAAATAAATTTAAAACAAGTTATTTTCAAAAATAAATAAAAAAAACAATAGAAAAACTCACTTCAAACCAGCCCCAAATCCACCTCGCATCCCGTAACTCGTCCATGCAGACCAGGCTGTACACAAGGCAATCAATAGTGTCTCTCCTTTGTAGATGTCCTGTGTGGAATCAACGTACATAAAAAAAAAACACAGTTCTAATAACACTCGAAACCGGATCTTTTTTTATAACGTTTTGATTTTTCAAAAGTTTTTTTTGAGAGTTTTTATAATAGTTTTGATCCGTTTTGATGTTTTTTTTTGTTTTTCCATGTTTTTCACGAGGGCTTTCTTAAGCAATGCTTAATGTTTGTGTGCCTATATAAAGACACTCCCTGGTGCGTTAAAAGCTTTTACGTACCCACTTCCACTACGTCTCCAAGCCGTAGAGGATTCATCACTAACCTTGACTTAGAAGCCAAAAGTTTTTCTTTGCAAACTGAAACTTGTTCTTTAATGTTGAAACAGTTTTGAAAATGTGAAAAAACTTTTTTAAAATTTTTGAAATTGTCTTGAAAATGTTTAACAAGGTTGTTTTTAGCCATGAAGGACTGGATTATGACTCGCAACTGACAGACCGCGATCTTTAAAGTCACACATAGCGCTTAATAAATATTCAAAAGCAATGGAATATGAGCTGTGGTGTTGTGGCGGAGGTGGCATAAAGCTTCAAATGTTTGAAAAACAAAGTTTAAGTTGAAAAAATTGAAAAACAAAAATGAAAGTGGTTTCGAAAAATGGTTTGCGTGAGTGACTCGGAAGGAATAGAGAAGAGAAGGCCATTGAATCGGTTTGAACTACTAACCACTGGCGCATTGTGAGACAGGCTGTTGTTTGAAAATTGTGCGACTGTTGTTTGGTGGTTGTTTTGTGGTTGTTTGGTTGTTGGTTGGTGGTTGTTTGGTGGTTGTTTGGTGGTTGTTTGGTGGTTGTTTGGTGGTTGTTTGGTGGTCGTTTGGTGGTTGTTTGGTGGTTGTTTGGTGGTTGTTTGGTGGTCGTTTGGTGGTTGTTTGGTGGTTGTTTGGTGGTTGTTTGGTGGTTGTTTGGTGGTTGTTTTGTGGTTGTTTGGTGGTTGTTTGGTGGTTGTTTTGTGGTTGTTTGGTGGTTGTTTGGTGGTTGTTTGGTGGTTGTTTAGTGGTTGTTTGGTGGTTGGTTGGTGGTTGTTTGGTGGTTGTTTAGTGGTTGTTTGGTGGTTGTTTAGTGGTTGTTTGGTGGTTGGTTGGTGGTTGTTTGGTGGTTGTTTAGTGGTTGTTTGGTGGTTGGTTGGTGGTTGTTTGGTGGTTGTTTAGTGGTTGTTTAGTGGTTGTTTGGTGGTTGTTTGGTGGTTGTTTGGTGGTTGGTTGGTGGTTGTTTTGTGGTTGTTTGGTGGTTGGTTGGTGGTTGTTTGACGGGTTAAAAGTGAAAGGTTTTCCACGTTGAGGTGTGACTAACAAAACGGTGGTTACTCACAACGAAACTCTGGGGAGAGCAAACACGACTCAATGGAAAGGTTTCTGAGTGAAAAGACACGACACAATACACGTACGAAGATTTTTATAGTGGCGTTAACCCTATAGAGCTTTGAGACCACGTAGAAGAAAGATTTCGAAAAGAATAAAGTTTGAAAATTGGAGAAAGTTTGAAAAGTTGAGTTCAATGGGATGGATTTTGAAAATATTAGTTTTAGAAGATTAGATTATGTGAGAAATGATGGATTAAAGAAGATTATAATTAGAAGGGATTGATCTAGAAGGATGGATTAAGAGGGTACAAGGTGTGATGAAGGAGGAGAAGGCACCAGACGGAGGTTGGGGGTGGATGGTGGTGGCAGCATCATTCATGGCTCACGTCATCGCCGACGGCTGCGGGTTCTCGTTCGGGGTGTTGTTCTCGGAGTTGCTGGAGGTGTTCGGCGAGTCGAAAAGTACCACAGCCTGGATAGGCTCCCTCTTCGTTTCTGTCCCCGCCATCTGTGGACCCATCGCAAGCATGGTAGCCAATTCCTATGGCTGCAGGACCACCACGATACTCGGAGGATTCATAGCCGCGCTCGGCTGCTTCGCCGCCTCTTACGCCAACAGCATCGGAGAGCTGTGTCTGAGCTTCGGCATAGTGGCGGGGTTTGGTCTTTCCATGGTCTTCGTGCCTGCGGTGGTTGTGGTGGCTTTCTACTTCGAAAAGAAACGAGCCTTCGCCACCGGTGAGAAGTGACGTTTTGTTGAAAGTTGTTGGAAAGGTTTTGATTAGTTCTTTGTTGATTTTTTTGAGTATTTTTTGCGAATAATATATTTTTAAAGCTTTTTTAAAAATAATTCCTTTTTTTATAATAATTTTAATCCTTTTTGAAGTGTTTTAAACTTCAGTATTATTATTATTTTTAATTTTTAATCGCTGAAATTGTATGATAAAAATAAAAATAAAACAATTTTTATTTTTTTGGTAGCATAAAGAATGGAATAAATAGATCACTTGAGAGGTTTAAAGATTGTTATTAATCAATACTTACAAGCGTTAATGCGAATTTTTTCTATTTTTATTATTTTTCTGTGCACTGGAAAAACACAGCGACTCACTCAATAAAGGACAAAACAGATATTTTTTTAATAAAACATTTATAACAGCTGTCAAAACAACACTCCTTGTTTTTCATAACAGAAAAAAAACCTTCACGCTCTGAAACTGAAAATATTTTTGAACAACAAAACAGTTTGAACACCAATAAGACGTGAAACTAGTTTGAAGAAACATTTATCAAAGCAAAAACTACAAAGAAAATAAGTACTTAACTTCCAATCCAACAAAAAACAAACCAACTAAACAAAAAACAAACTATACTAAGAACAAACCAAACAACCAAAAAACCAAACAACCAACAAACCAAACAACCAACAAACCAAACAACCAAAAAACCAAACAACCAACAAACAAATCAAACAAACAAACAAACGGAACAAAAAACAAACCAACCAAACAACCAACAAACCAACCAACAAACAAATCAAACAAAGCAAACAAAAAACCAACAAACCAACAAACCAAACAACCAACAAACCAAACAACCAACAAACCAAACAACCAACAAACCAACAAACAAACAAATCAAACAACAAAAAAATCAAACAACCAACAAACCAAACAACCAACAAACAAATCAAACAACCACTGACCAACTAATTAACCAACAAACAAACCAATTTAACAACCATTTGATAATCTCTTCTATAAACATTCGTTATATTTGGTTTCTTTCAACCTCAAACACTCAATTATTTTCAGCCAACCTATTTCAAACCTTTAAATTTTTCCTCAAAGGCTTCTACCCCCATTCCACCCACTCAATCTTCCTCCTATCCCACCCATGCATAGCTCCTACACCATCCTCTCACCCCACCCAGGCATAGCTCCTACACCATCCTCTCACCCCACCCAGGCCTAGCTCTTTAACCATCCTCCCACTCCGCACAGGCATAGCCGTGGCGGGTTCGGGCATAGGAACAACCATTTTTGCTCCTTTGACCGAGTTACTGCTGGAAAGGTACCAGTGGCGAGGTACTCTTCTCATCATCTCTGCCATCATGCTCAACACCATCGTGTGTGGGGCCATCTTCCGACCCCTGGCAGCAGAAACAGCTGTCAAGCGAGAAAGAAGGACCAAGAAGGAGCAAGAGGAGAGAGAAAGGTTTGAGAAAAAAGAGGAAGAAAGCGAAGAAATGTGTCTGGTTGTGGTGGAGAGGTCCAGGAGTGGTAGGACCACGTCATATGCTCAAAGGATAATCAGCAAGCTGAACTCAACAGGTCGTCTCATCAGGATCTCTGAGGCCTCCAGTGGTGAGGACTCCTGTGGTAGTTCTCAACATCAAACAACTGGCGGAGAAGCCCTTGGAAGTGATGCAAAGGCCTTCCATAGTGAGCCCACTCTGTTCAAAAAGGACGCTTCATGGCTCCTTCGTACCAGACAAGACCTCTCGAATGCTTCAAACGGTTGCAGTAGAAATTTCAAATTGGGATCCGTGGAAGATAAGCTTAGAGGGGTTTGTAGTTTAACCAACAAAAACAAAAGAAAAAATGATAACAACTTTAACAAAAAAAACAACCTCAACAAAAGAACCAACCACAACAACCTCAACAAAAGAACCAACCACAACAACCTCAACAACAAAACTACCCACAACAACAACAAAATCGTTTTGACCTCAATAGAGGACACCCTTTCTACAAAATCTCTTCCATCTCTGAGGGTCAACACATCACAAAGTTCCCAACCAGTGCAGCGTTGTTGGGTGGAGGGGCGGACACCACACCAGAAGCTTGGTCTCCAAACAACAGCATTCCTCCCATCACCCCATGGGAAAGATCCAAACAAGAGGACATATTATAATAATAATGGTGCTACAACTACTACTCATAATAATAGTACCACTACTACTACCACTATTATTACTGCTACTACGACTAATAATAATAATAAAAATAATAATAGTGATAAAAATGATACTTATAAAAATAGTTATACTAATAATAGCAACAAATTCGTCGCCATCACCTCCTCTTTTGAGATATGTGATACTTCAGACGATGGTGATGCTGAAAGTGGTGGAGGTGCTTCCGGTGGGAATGATAGTGAAAATTTTGAGAAAGAAAAAACTTTTGAAAACGAAGAACTGAAAAATAAAAAAATAATCGATGCGGAAATTGACTATTTTTTCTCTCACGATGAAACAACGGAGTCAGGAGACTGTACAACACAGTGCGTGCAAGGAGGGTGCATGAGAGAAAGCGATTGGTCGAAGAGTGTACAAAATTTTACTTTTCCACCGCAACATTCCACTTACCGCTTCTCCAGACATCCCTCCAAGCCGAATGACACACTTGAAAAACTTGCAAGTTTCCAAAACTCAATTGAAAATGAAAACCTCAGAAATAGTTTTCCAGCTTTTTCTGACCTTCCAGCAAATCACTTGAATTCAAAACAACTTTCAAATGACCCATTCTTGCGTAGCAAGAGTTTTGTAGTAGATTCAACGCCAAAAAGACATTCTTATATAGACCCGACCATGGCCCCCCGCCTTCATTCGCCACAAAACAGGGGCGTGACGAAGGTCTTGGAACGTTCTTCCACCACATCACTTACACACCCCTGCAAAACCACACCACCCACACTCCCCTATAAAACCACACCACCCACACACAACACCTCTACTACATCATCCACACATACCACTTCCACTACATCATCCACACACAACATTACAACTACACCCGTTCAAAGCTTCCAACCCAACACACGACAATCCATCCAGACCATGAAGTCGAAAAACAAACTTCTCACCGAACAAACCGAAGCACCTTTCAAAGACAACATCAACTCTAAAGCCCACTGCATCTCACTGACCACCTCACCACCACAACAACCCTTCAAAACTCCTCACACCATCAAACGATCTTCCATACAAAGCATGACAAGAACTCACCTGAGCAAACACAACGGCCTGTCCGACTCCGATCGCTGTGTGTTTCTAGCTGCCCGTCAGAACATGGTCTACAGAGGCAGTCTCTTGAGAGCTGGTTTCTTCTCCAGACACGTCAGGTCGGCAAGCTGTCCTGAGGTGTGTCTTACGCCTAGGAAGCGGTCTCGCTTCAGACAGAAGCAGGGTCTCTGGTGCTGTGGAGAAGTTTTCAGTGATGGTGGAGGCTCAACAAGGTTATTATTTTTATTATTATTATTATTATTATTATTATTATTATTATTATTATTATTATTATTATTATTATTATTATTATTATTATTATTATTATTATTATTATTTCTTTCATTAAATTCCGACAAACACTTGGAATGTTATTAATTGAAAAAACGCTTGAATTTTTTTAGAATAATCATAATGATACATTTACTTCATATTAATTTGAATTTATAAATAAATTTATTAAAATATACATTTTTAAAAGCTATTTATCCAATTATAAAAATAAATTTATTTATAGGATAAAAACATGTGTATTAATTAATTAATATATTAATTAATTTATATTTTAATTAATTTATATATAAATTAATTAATATTTTAATTAGTTAATATCTTAATTAATAAATATATTCCTAAATATTAATCTCTTCACTTCAAGCCTGAACTGTTCGAGGCGTTCAATGAGTGAGAGGTGTGGAAGCATAGTGGACTTCAGCGTCTTTAGGAGTCCTGTCTTCTCGCTCTTCAACATCCACACCATCCTCCTCTACCTCAGCTACGACATCCCCTACCTTTACGGACCCAACCGAGCCACGTTGTATGGTATCGAGGACAGGAGTGCCTCCTACCTCGTCTCCATCATCGGCATCTTCAGCATGTTTGGTGCGTGTCATCTTCTTCTTCATCTTCATCTTTATCTTCTTCTTCATCTTCATCTTCTTCTTCATCTTCATCTTCTTCTTCATCTTCATCTTTTTCTTCATCTTCATTTTCTTCTTCATCTTCTTCTTCATCTTTTTCTTCATCTTCATCTTCATCTTCTTCTTCATCATCATTTTCTTTTTCATCTTCATCCTCTCCAGCTTCTTCCCCTTCTTTTTTTTCTTCATCTTCCTCATCTTCATCTTCATCTTCTTCATCTTCCTCGTCTTCCTCTTCTTCATCTCATCTTTTGTAAATTCATCATCCTATGAATCAGTTTCTGAGTGGTCTCGAGACACCACGGGGTTAATGCCACTATAATAATACTCGACTTTGTATTTGTATTGTAATGTATCTTATTTCATTGTATTGTATCGTATTGTATCGTAAAGTTCATCAAACTCGCCAACACAAACATCCTCCCACCCCCCAGGACAAGTTCTGATGGGGTACCTGGGTGACCAGCCCTTCTTGAACGTCACCATCTTCTACAACGTCATGACCGCCATAGCTGGACTCTTCGTAACATTCATGCCTCTGACCTCCTCCTTTCCTTCCATTGCGACCTTCCACGCTGGATATGGCTTCTTCATCAGCGCCAACTTCGCCCTCACTACCGTCATTCTAGTGGAACTCTTGGGCATGCAAAGACTCACCAATGCCTTTGGTATTGTCTCCATGTCCCAAGGAATCGCCAATCTACTGGGACCTCCTATTGCTGGTGGGTGTGGGTGGGCGTGGGTGCGTGTGGGAAGGTGTGGGTAGGTTGGTCTGGGGTTTGTTCAATGTGTTCGTATAGATGTGTGTGCGTGATGTTTTTCTTGATTAGATTAGTTTTAATTAAAAACCAACCACTTCGGCTTCTTTTAAAATCACCTTCACATCCATTCAATGTCACAAAACCCAATATATTTGCCCCAAAAGGTAGCAAACCCCTATTAATTTTTCCCCTAGGCTGGTTGTCAGATGTGACTGGCTCATATGACATGGCCTTCTACGGTTCAGGCGTCATCATTGTACTGAGTGGTCTGATTCTCTTCATGGCTCCCTGGCTGGAAAGGTACGACTCCCGTGACTATGGGGAGCATGGGAATGAAGATGAAGAAGGAGGAGAAGGAGGAGAAGGAGGAGAAAGAAGAAGACAAAAAAAAGAAGGAAAAAATAAAAACATAAGAAAAAACAAAAAAAAAGATACTGGATTGAATGGAGTCGTCATTGTCAATGGCAGCGTCAGTGAGGGCAGACCAGTGGAGGTGGTGGCTGAAAGGGATTAAATGAAGAATTTGGTTGAGTTGGTTGGAGTAGTGTGACTGGAGTAGTGGAGGCGGTTAATTTTTCACATAGAAACTCAAATTTTTAAAATAAAAAATAGTTTCATAAATGTTTCGAAATAGTTCCAATGGGTTGGAGAGGTTGTAGTGACGTGGAGGGGAGCACACGAAGACTCATGATTGAAGAGAACGACTTTAACTAAAGCTTAGAAACGCGTTTTCAATAATTCTCAAAAAAAAATAAAATAATTTCCATAAACTATTTTAGAATCTTTGATCAACTGTGTGAGATTTTTCTTCTACATGTAGCCATAATATATAAAATTCGAAACATTGCATCGACCTAAAAATATATCTTCACGTAATGTTTTTAACTCCGATATTTTCAACAAACTCGAATATAAATATTTTTAAAATAATTTCAAAAAACGCTTTATTTAGATTTAAATTTCGAATTAATGTTAAATTCCTTTCACATTTATTCAATTTTCTCAAGCTTTTTTCAACTCCCCTTCAAACCCAACAAGTGGGACGTTTATTAGAATGTTGATTTGCAATGTTGATAAGGAGATGATATCCAACTTTTGTGATTGCACTGATTCAAACCTCACATCTCTCGTATTTCTTCTGCGCTTTGATCATCAGCTTACTCAACTCAGCGCTATGCAGATGTTTTGATAAGATTAGATTAGATTGGATCATATAAGATTAGATAAGAATAAATTATGTTAGGTTAAATTAGATCAAAAAAAATTAGTTTGGATTAGATTAGACAAGATTAGAGAAGATTAGATTAAAGTTGAATATATAAGATTCAGATGGGTTTGAAAACACATGTTGTTTCGGTAGATCCTGGCCTAACACCACTATAACCTTTCGAAAAATGAAAAATAAAATTTAATCTCATCATAACATTTGTATAGCGCTGTTTATTTCCTAATAATGTGGGTCTAGATTTCTAGAACGATCTCTAGAAGATCACTTATATAAAATAATATTTTTATCAATGCTACTCTCCAAGTGCTTCTGTCCGACTAACTGACGATTGATTGGTTTATTTTCAAATGATTACAGCCTAAATCTTCAAATGATTACAGCCTAAATCTTCAAATGATTACAACCTTAATCTTCCAAATGATTACGAGGTTAATCTTCATATTGATTTCAAATTTAATCTTTAATTTGATTCCATCTTTGATTTCTCGATTGATTTCAACATGTTTATATAGCGCATAACAATAATAATTCTTATTTTATTTATCTTCATGCTCAGACCCGGAATTGAAACGGCAACCTTTGGATCGATAAAATTTTCTTGTATGTATTATAAAGGCGTTAGGGCCAAAACACCCGAATGACTTGTAGTTTCAACATATACCACTGTTTTGCATATTGCATACTTAATCCATTTTCAATACCTCTTTGATTCCACGCTGTTCAAAAACACTATCAAAAAGTTTTGCGCTATAAAATCTTGTTTTTCATTCAATTTTTTTCCATTTTTCGGTTATTTCTTTGAATTTTAAATACTTTAAAGTTCCTTTTAGTTCATTCTCTAAACTTTCAAATGTTTAAAATTATTAATAAGTTTTTTTTTACTATAATTAATTGTAAATAAAACAAAATTATAATAACCATAATAAATAAATAAGAGAAAAAAATTCATTTATATTTTTATATGAATTTTCATTTATATATTTATATATTTATTTCTATTTTTAATTAAATTTAAAAAAATGAAATAAAATAATTTTTTAAAACTCCTAACCACCTTGGAATAGTTCGGGATTAGGAGGTGTAGTCTTTAAACTCCAGTGTTAGGTATGCAGCCTTCTTCTTGTTTGTGATACAGACTAGCTCTCTTTGCTTAGTTGCGTCAAAGGCACTTGACAAAAGCCTAGCTCCGTTATGACTTTGTAAATATCCTTTCAGTGAGTTTGTATTGTTTTTATTTTGTATCAATAGCATCAACATCGTTGATTTTTAAAAAATCGATAAATTTCTTAATATTTTTCAATTTTTTTAATGTTTTAAAAATTCCTAAAGTTATTTTTATAATCTTTTCAACGTTTTCAATGTTTTTAACTGTTCTTGTTTCTAATTTATTCATCAAATTTTTTTAAATAATTTTTTTTCACTTGTGTTTAATGGTGATTCTTCCGACGGTACTGTGATGTGTCAGTCATTACAAAACCACTGCTAATTTTCTTGATCAACGTCACATGAAAGATTTTTTTTCAATTTTTATTAATACTTCTAATATTTTCAATGAAACCTTTATTTCTTATTTTATTCATCTTTTTCAAACCCTAATCTAATCAAATCTAATTTAATCCAATCTAATCAAATCTAATTTAATCTAATCTAATCTAATCAACTCCAATTTAATCTAATCTAATGAAGTATAATCTAATCAAATCAGTTGTACAGCACCCAATAATATTTCCATTTCAAATCTTTGACAATCTCATTTGCATCTTTACTTTTGTGGTACATATCTTCATTCGAACCTAATGAACAGTTTCGTTTTAATTAAACTTACTTTAATAAATTTATATTTTAATTAATTCATATTCTAATTAATTTATAATTTAATTAATTATTTTTTTAATTAACTTTCATTTCAATTAATTCTATTCTTGAAATGTCATTTGTCTTCATCAACGCCTCACCATCACCGCATTAAACCACTATGTGAATCTCTTGAAAACCTTCAAAAAACAACTCCGCCAAACAGCCAACACAAAAAACAAACACAGTTTTTGAAACAAAATGTCACTGACATTTTAAAACCAAATGTTACTAAAACTATGATCTACAAAAACCATCTTACGAACACCATGTTACAAAAAAACGTTTTAAAACAATCAGATTAAAAAAAAAAACATAAAAATGACAAAAAAAATTTCAAAATCAGCATCTTTACAAAAACCATTCACAACCACCAACCTTACCCGGTTCTCACTGCTTGAAGGTCTGTCGAGCAAGATGTTCAACTCACAGTCCATGGTCGTAATTTCTTGATTTTTCCATCTTCTTCGTGGCATTCGGAGCTATCTTGAATTTTAAACCTTCACAAACCTCAATGGACCGTCTCTTGATTTTAAATGTGATTTTTTAGGTTTTGATTATGAAATTTTCGAGCCAAAATTAATTTTTTAGTTTTAAAGTGAAAATTTCTTTTTGATCTTTCAGTTTTAAATTCAAAATTGCATTTTTTTGTTAATTAAAAAAAATAAAAACCTTACCTTCCTAACAGAATTTCATTTGTTTTAAAAATAAAATTCAATTTTTCAATTTGAAAAAATGAAGTTTAATTCCTCAATTTTAAAAAAATAAATAAATTTTTTTAATTTAAAAAACTCAACTTTGGTATTCAGTAGTTTTTTGCTTCGCCTCCACCTTGAGGCCTGGTGCTTGCAGGGGGCAGGTGCTACCTTTGCACTTCCACTGGAATCGATGAACCACAGCCTACTGTGAGTCTTCTTCCCAACTTCCACAACGCCTGAGCATTTGAAATTTAAGAAAAGTCAATGACATTTGAAATTTAAGGAAATTTTATGAAATTACAAAATTTAAAAAAAAAAAATACTTGAGAGTAATCTTATATATATTATAGTACTTCAATGTACTTGGAAACTTTGAATTCATTAATCTTAAGCGCTATACAAATGTACTGTGGTTTGTTACGCAAGTGAAGTTGGAAACACACAAAGGTTTATTACAAGCTTGTCAAATCAGACATTTTTGAAAAATCCGAGCAATTATCGTGGATGGTGGAAGGGTGGATGGTAGAAAGATGAATGGTGAAAAGGTGGATGGTGGAAGGATGGATGGTGAAAGGGTGGATGGTGGAAGGATGGATGGTGAAAGGGTGGATGGTGGAAGAGCAGGAGGACAGAAGAGTAAACGATAAATATAAAAAAAATTTCTTTCAATTTTTGTTAGAGGCACTACATCACCAAAAAATAAAAATAATTGTTTTTAGGTTACGAACGCGTGATAATTTCTAGCGAACATGATGAAACTCAGAATGAAGTGAATTTTTTTAAAAAAACTTGCAAAATCTGACGAATTTTTATTCATACGTGGATAACTCGTGCGATATGATATGGATGGGATGGAGGAGGAAGGATTGGCTGGATCAAGTTATATGTAAGTTATATATTATCAATTATACACTTATTTTTATATATTATATATTCATTAATTATATATTTATTTTTATATATTATATATTCATTAATTATATATTTATTTTTATATATTATATATTCATTAATTATATATTTATTTTTATATATTATATATTCATTAATTATATATTTATTTTTATACATAAAATATTTATTTTATATATATTCATTAAATAAGTAAAAATAATATATTTTAACAATCAATCGAACTAATCCCAATTCTCCACGGCAAATCTTATTGAATTCAAATGGATTTAGGCGATATTAACTTTATCGAACTAGTGGTAGAGTGAAGTGTGATAAAAAAGGTTAATAAAAAAAAAATTATTATTATTTTTATTGATAATATTATTATTCTTGTTATTAATATTATTATTGTTATTAATATTATTATCACTGTTATTAATATTATTATTATTGTTATCAGAGCCTATTGGGATGAGAGGATAAGAGGTGAGACTTCACGTTAGCGGGTTTAACAGCATACACATCCATCAAACCTCAGAATGTTCTTTTTGTGGGTATTCTGTGGAACGAATGTTCTGGAAACACACACACACACACACACACACACACACACACACACACACACACACACACACACACACACACACACACACACACACACACACACACACACACACACACACACTCACACACACACACACACACACACACACACACACACACACACACACACAGACACACACACACACAAACACACATGTTTCACATCGGATTGGAAGTGTTACAAGGCTTTAAGAAATTCAGTGACCACGTTAAGTTGAATCTTAGGTGTTTGATAAAGATTTGAAAGAGGAGGAAGATGAGGAAGGAAAGAAAAGAAAAGAAGATGAGAGAAGGACAGATGAAAGGATGGAAAGGAAGAGATGGAAAGAGGAAGGAGAAAAAAAGAGATGAAGAGACGAGGGAGAGGTGAGAAAGAGATGAGGGAGAGGGATGGAAGAGGAGGGAGAGGGATGGAAGAAGAGGGAGAGTGATGGAAGAGGAGGGAGAGGGATGGAAGAGGAGGGAGAGGGATGGAAGAGGAGGGAGAGGGATGGAAGAGGAGGGAGAGGGATGGAAGAGAAGGGAGAGTGATGGAAGAGGAGGGAGAGGGATGGAAGGTGAAGAATTCAAACACTTCTGCCAACACAAATGTGAGTGTGAAATGTTGTGGGCGCATCGTTATATGGAGGCATGTATCAGTGTGTTGAACATCGAAGAAATTTTAAAAAATCAAAAAATTATAATTAAGCATATAATAATTTAAATGTAAAACTAATTAAAATTTTTTTATAAAAAATTAAATTGATCTAAAATGAAATAAGTATTGTGACGGACGAACAAAACCCACTTGAAACAGGCGGCAAAACATAAGCAGTTTGTAGCTTCAAAATTTTGAGAAAAAAAAACACAAAACATTTTTTTTCCAAAAAAACAAAACGATGAGGAGATAGGAAAAAGAAAAAATAAATGAAAGAAGTATTAAAAAAATTGAAACAGAAGAATGGTATAAAAGGAAAATAAAATGAAAAAAAAAAAATAATAAAATAATTTAGTTATTATGCCAGGTTTTTATAGCAAAAAAATGTTGCTTGGGAGGCATTTTGTGTCGAAAAGGCAATAAATTTGAAGACACCACGGAAGGAAGGTAAGGGTTGTGCATAGCACGAGAATAGAAAAAAAACATTAGAAAAAAATTCATTTAATCAAAATATTTTTGCAATTTTTGATGTGGAAAAACTAAATTTGATGAGAATTAAAAAAATTAAGTTAATAATGAAAAAAATCAGAGAAATAAATTAATAAAATCGAAATGAACATAGAAAAATAATTACTAAAAAAATAATTGTCATTGAAAAAAAATTTTTCATACAAAAAGAAAAAAAAAAAAAAAAAAAAAAAGTTGGTCTCGTTTGAAAGTGGTTTGAAGATATGCATAGAAGGCACAACAAAACAACCAACCACGTGACGTAAGGTTGTTATGGTAACGGAAGCTGTAGTAAGAATTAAGGTTGCTATGGTGATGGTGAAAGTTATTTATGAGGGTGGTAGGGGTTGTTATGGTAACGCACATGAGGTATCAAAATCTAAGTGAGTATAACTGTTTTTGAAAATCTTGAATGGCGCTATATAAAGGTGTTTTGTTGCTATGTTGCGTCGTTTTGTTGCTATGTTGCGTCGTTGTGTTGCTATGTTGAATTGTTGTGTTGCTATGTTGAATTTTTGTGTTGCTATGTTGCGTTGTTGTTATCAGTATGTTGCATCATTTTTGTCTTTCGAGTAACAAAATCTACCTGGAAGAAGTCAATAGCTGATCAACTAAAACGTGAAAGAAATCATTTTTGTATATTTCTGAAAAATAATAAAAAGAATAAATGAAAAATAATAAATTAATTTTGAAAATTGAAACAATTATGAACGTTCGAAGTTTCGATGTTAAGAAGCGTGAGAAGTCCTTGTGAGGCATCGTTTTGATATTCTTCATCTTCTTTTTCTTCCTCTTCATTCTCCTCCTCCTCCTCCTCCCCCTCCTCCTTTTCTTCCTCCTCCTCCTCCTCCTCTTCCTACTCCTTCTACTCCTCCTCTTCCTCCTCTTCTTCCCCAAAAATCATCACACATTTACCTTTCACACCATCACCATCCTTCACACCACCAACAACAAAACCACCATTTTCTCCCCTTGACTTCTCATCGTCCTCCTCATCATCCTCCTCATCATCCTCCTCATCATCCTCCACTTCTTCCTCCTCCTTCTCTTCCTTCTCTTCTTCCTCCTCCTTTTCTTCCTCCTCTTCCTCCTCATCTTCCTCCTAACTCCTAACTCCTAACTCCTAACTCCTAACTCCTAACTCCTAACTCCTAACTCCTAACTCCTAACTCCTAACTCCTAACTCCTAACTCCTAACTCCTAACTCCTAACTCCTAACTCCTAACTCCTAACTCCTAACTCCTAACTCCTAACTCCTAACTCCTAACTCCTAACTCCTAACTCCTAACTCCTAACTCCTAACTCCTAACTCTTCCTCACTTCTTGGCCTCCTTGTCCTTCTTTCCGATGGAGAACATGTCCTTGAGGAAGTTCTTCTTCTTGTGGGGTTTCATTCCTGCCTCCAAGGTGGAGTGTCGCTTCGAGTCGAAGTGGATGGTAGAGCTGTGGAGCAGTGGTGGTGGGTGGTGGTGGTGGATGGTAAGTGGGTGGGTGGCAGTGGTGGGTGGGTGGTGGTGGTGGATGGTAAATGGGTGGGTGGTAGTGGTGGATGGTAAGTGGGTGGGTGGTAGTGGTGGGTGGATAGAGGTAGGTGGTGGTGTTGTGTGAGAGTTTGAACAAAAAATTGATTA
This sequence comes from Branchellion lobata, assembly GCA_947562095.1. Classification (NCBI taxonomy): domain Eukaryota; kingdom Metazoa; phylum Annelida; class Clitellata; order Hirudinida; family Piscicolidae; genus Branchellion; species Branchellion lobata. Next base: position 7,199,863 of record OX387257.1, on the reverse strand, counting down.
AAATTGAATTTTACTGAAATAAAATGAATAAAGATGAATTAAAAAAGACTCAAGTGAAGTAAACAAAACAAAATTGTATTAATTCGGAGTTGAACAGAGTAGTTGAAGATAGAGGTGAAGATACGAAATTTGAATTTGAAATGAAATCAGTGAAACAAATTCATGACGATTCTATAGAAAAAATAATTTTCATGATAAAAAGAAATAAATATAATAAAAGGCCACCGGTAGGTGGGAGAGGGTGAGGAGTCGATGGAGGGGGGGAGGGTGTCGTAGTTGGACTTTGGTCTGCTGGAACTCTGTGCAGTGTAGTGTCCCTAATCAACCATCAACCAACCAACCATCAATCACCCATCAATCAACCATCAATCAACCATCAACCAACCATCAACCAACCAACCATCAACCAGCCATCAACCATCAATCAACCATCAACCAACCATCAACCAACCATCAACCAGCCATCAACCAACCGACCATCAACCAGCCATCAACCAACCATCAACCAACCATCAACCACCCATCAACCAACCATCAACCACCCATCAACCAACCATCAACCAACCATCAACCATCAACCAACCATCAACCAACCATCAACCAAGCAACCATCAACCAGCCATCAACCATCAATCAACCATCAACCACCCATCAACCAACCATCAACCACCCATCAACCAACCATCAACCAACCATCAACCACCCATCAACCAACCATCAACCACCCATCAACCAACCATCAACCAACCATCAACCAACCATCAACCAACCATCAACCAACCATTTTGACGGTGTCCAACCACCAACAACCACACAAACAGACAACCATACAATCAAACAACCAAACAAACAAAAAAAACAAACATACAAACAAACAAACAGACAAACATACAAACAAACATACAAACATACAAAAAAGTTGACCTACTTCGAAATCTGAAACGTTTTTGAAGCCTTTCTTGCCGGAAGTCTTGGAGGCTGGGAGAGGAGTGATGGAGTGATAACGTGAAAAACACACACATCAACAGACACACACACGTAAACACACAAAGACACACACAAAGACACACAAACCATCTAGATCACTGGAAGCACTATCGAAACTGGCTTGGGAGGTAGCGGGGGGGATGGTGGAAGGGAGAGGGGGTACATCTGAGGGGAGTGTGGTTGCACTGCACACACAAACACACATAACCTCTCCCAACCCGACAGCAAAAAACCTTCCTTACCTTCACAACCCCCCCCCCCTCTCCCCACCACACACGCAAACCAACCAACCAACCCGTTCACCCACCCACACAAAGAAACAAAAAAAACACACGAAAACACATAAAAACAAACAAACACACAAAAAAACAAACACACACATACAAAAACAAACAAACACAAACACACACACCTGAAGAGACACTGGAGTGGCGAGAAGAGGAGTTTGAGTCAGTTCTGAAGAACTTTTTCACCTTGCTGGTCCTTGTGGGAGTCTCCAAAATGGAGTCCAACAGGTGCTGTTGTCCCCGCAACAACTGTTGATCCTGTTGTTGTTGCAGTTGTTGCTGTTGATGTTGTTGTTGTTGATGTTGTTGTTTTTGTTGTTGAGGCTGCAGATGTTGCAATAGTTGTTGTTGTCCGTGTAGGAGGTCTTGTAGTGGTGGTGATTGTTGTTGTTGTTGCGAACTGTTGCTGTTTTGTTTGGTGGTCTTAACTTTTGGCGATGAGTGTTGCTGTGGTGAATGTTTTTTGGGTGATTGTAGCTTTTTTGGTGAATGTTGTTGTTGTTGTTGCTGTTGTTGTTGTTGAGAATGTTGTTGTTGTTGTTGTGGTGTTGCGAGAGTTCCATTCGTGTGTCCATTAGTGACGAAATCTTTGTCCTTCTCGTTGTAGGGCAACAGTTGGAAAGAAGGATGCAGAGCTGAAGGTGTGGTGGATGATGATGATGATGATGATGATGATGATGATGATGATGATGATGATGATGATGATGATGATGATGATAATGATGATGATAATGGCAATGAAGATAAAGAAGATGATGACAAAAATGAAGATGAAGAAAAAGATGGTGATGATGAACAAGAAAATGAAAAAAAAATTATAAAAATTAGAATTAAAAAAAAAAGAAAATGAAAAAAAATAAGTGAAAAAGAATGAAAGAGTGTGAAAATGGAGTGAAAGATGATTAAAAGAATGTATAGGATGATGGAAAGAAGGGCGATGAAAGAGTATGGACCAATAGCGAAGCAATTATCAAGCGCAAGAAGGAAGCAGGGAAAGGCAGGAAGGTTTAAAAGTTAATTTGGAATTATGAAATAAAAAGTTGTGAAATTATTATAATATTATTTTAATAAATATTTAAAAGTTACTTCAATATATTGGAAATAATTTAAAAAATATAATATTATTAATAGTTAAAAAATGAGTATAATTTAAATAAAAATGACCGTGATTTGAAAATAAGTTAGTGGAGGCAGAAATGTGTTAGAATGCGGTGGAACCTTCAAACACACGCTCACAACCACTAAGACGACGAGAGCTTTTGACTACTTAGGCAAAACTACTTGTAGGAAGATCATCTTTGAGATCTACTTCACTCACCACTCGAAAAATTTTCGTTAATAAAAATCAAGTCGTTAAAAAGTTTCCAAAACGTTTTGAAAATTAAAAAAAAAGAATATTTGGAAATTGAAAAAAAAATAAAAATTTCGGAAGATGCATGGTTGAGAATAAAGTTGGAGGTTTTATCTAGCATTCCGTATTTGAAAGGTGATAAACACACGATAAAAAAGCCACACACAGCAAAAAAAACATAAACACACACACACACACACACACACACACACACACACACACACACACACACACACACACACACACACACACACACACACACCCACACACACACACACACACACACACACACACACACACACACACACACACACACACACACACACACACACACACACACACACACACAAAAACGCACACACGCAGATTGAAAAAGATTCATTAAACAGATTAAGCTATTAGGAGGCATTGAACATTGAAACTTGAATGTTGTCATTTCAGCATAATAGCAATAACAAGTTGGCAATAATAATAACAATAATAATAATAATAATAATAATAATAATAATAATAATAATAATAATAATAATAATAATTATACTAATAATACTACTACTACTAATAATAATAATAATAACAGCAACAATGAAAATGAAATGCATTTCGAGATTATTCATTTAAGTAGGAACCAACCCTGCTCTTCTTGTTCTGTGCATGTTGTTACACGATGGTCATTTGTTATTATTGATGTTGTTACACGATGGTCATTTGTTATTATTGATGTTGTTACACGATGGTCATTTGTTATTATTGATGTTGTTACACGATGGTCATTTGTTATTATTGATGTTGTTACACAATGGTCATTTGTTATTATTGATGTTGTTACACGATGGTCATTTGTTATTATTGATGTTGTTACACGATGGTCATTTGTTATTATTGATGTTGTTACACGATGGTCATTTGTTATTATTGATGTTGTTACACGATGGTCATTTGTTATTATTGATGTTGTTACACGATGGTCATTTGTTATTATTGATGTTGTTACACGATGGTCATTTGTTATTATTGATGTTGTTACACGATGGTCATTTGTTATTATTGATGTTGTTACACGATGGTCATTTGTTATTATTGATGTTGTTACACAATGGTCATTTGTTATTATTGATGTTGTTACACGATGGTCATTTGTTATTATTGATGTTGTTACACGATGGTCATTTGTTATTATTGATGTTGTTACACGATGGTCATTTGTTATTATTGATGTTGTTACACGATGGTCATTTGTTATTATTGATGTTGTTACGCTAATCAATATTGTTATTAGTATATTCTTTTGTTATTATTAGTGTTATGCATTGTGAATTGGAAGGAGGAGTGTAGGGAACGAGTAAGTGACAAGAATAAATTTAAATTTATTTAAGTTATAATTATTTATAAATAACTATTTGATAGTGAATTAATATTATTATTATTAGCATTATTACTTTTTTTTAATTATTATACATTATTATTATTATTATAAAATAATGATAAAGTTGATAATAATATTAATAACAATAATAATAATAATAATAATAAAAATAATAATAATGATAATAATAATAATAATAATAATAATAATAATAATAATAATAATAATAATAATAATAATAATAATAATAATAATAATAATAATAATAATAATAATAATAATAATAATAATAATAATAATAATAATAATAATAATAATAATAATAATAATAATAATAATAATAATAATAATAATAAATAATAATAATAATATAAATAATAATAATAATAATAATAATATTAATAATAATAATAAAAATAATTTAAAAAAAAAAAATAAAATAAAAAAAAAAAAATAATAATAATAATAATAATATTAATAATAATAATAATCAATGGAATAATACTAAAAAAAATCGATCAATGAAGATATTAATCATAAAAATCATTTAAATCATCATAATCATCGTATTCATAATCATACTAATCACCATAACCATAAGAATAATAATAAAAGCAATCATCATAATCATCGTTCTCCTACTCCTCATATTCACAATCATGAACGTTGGATTATTCGATTGGATATGGGAGAGATTTGAGAATCAAAAAAGAAACAAATGAATACCTTCCACCTCGTTCCTCAATCTACAGAAACAACATTAACGCCACCCCCACCAGTAACAACAACAACAACAACAACCTCACTCAACAGAAACAACAGCAACAACGCCACCACCAACAACAATACCACAACATCACCAGCCCCAACAGCAACAACACCACCAACAACAACACTACTTCAACAATAACAACAACACCACCAACAACAAAACCACAACACCCCCACAACACCACTTCAACAACAACACCACAAAACCACTTCAACAACAACATCACCACAACCTCTTCAACAACACCACAAAACCACTTCAACAACAACGCCACAACACCACTTCAACAACAACACCACAACACCACTTCAACAACAACACCACCACACCATTTCAACAACACCATTTCAACAACAACACCACCACAACACCACTTCAACAACAACACCACCACAACACCACTTCAACAACAACACCACCACAACACCACTTCAACAACAACACCACCACAACACCACTTCAACAACAAAAACACCACAACAACACTCCAACAACAACACCACCACAACAACAACACCACTCCAACAACAACACCACCACAACACCACATCAACAACAACACCACCACAACAACCTGCGTGGAACTTGATCTTGCTCACCCAGTCCTTCCTGCTCGCAGCATCAGCAGCTGCAAACATGAACTGAGACTTGTCCTTCAACACCAGTCTGTGATTAATTATAGAAAAGTCTGTACTTATTTATAGAACCAGTATGTGGTTATTTATAGAACCAGTATGTGGTTATTTATAGAATAAATCCGTGGTTAATTATAGAACCAGTCTGTGGTTATTCATAGAAAGGGTGAAACTAAGAACTATTTATAGGTTAGTCGAAAATTTCTACGCCACACCAAACCACACCAAGTACCCAATCCAATTTCTAGCCCCCAAAAATTCAACCCAAACACCCCAAACTAACCTTCAAACTCGATCCAATCCCCATATCTCCCCCAAATATTCACCCAAACCCCAAAACCACAAACTAAGCCCCAACCCAACCCCTAAAAAATCTCCAAAACTCCTAGAAATCCCCCACAAAACCCCCGTAACCCCCCAAAACTCCCCAAAACTCCCCTACAAAAACCCCCAAACCGCCACCTGATAGCGTTCTTCTTCTTGGCGTACTCAGGGGCTTCCTCACAGAAGGCGGCATGGATGGGCAGAGGAGGCGAGGCTGCCACTTGTTGCTGGTAGTCTGACAGGTGGGTGTGTGGCGTTGGGTGGTCTTGGGAGCCGAAATTAAAATTTGATTTTTTTTTTTAAATTAGAGAATTATAAAAAAAAGTGAAAAACGAAAAAAAAGAAAAAAGAAGAAAAAAATGCAAAATACAAAAATTGAAAAAATTAAATTAAAATAAAATAATAAAAACGAAAGTAATCACCTTTTTGGTCCTTGAAGAAGCACAACAACTGACCACACAGGACTGTATAGAAGGGTTTCCAAGACCTGGATGGATGGGTGGATGACTGGATAGATGGATGAATGGATAAATGGATGAATGGATAGATGGATAAAGGAAAGGATGGATGGATGGATGAATGGATAGAGAGATGGATGGATAGATAGAAGGATAGATAGATGGATGAATTGATGCAGATGGACGGATTGATAGATAGATGGAAAGAACAGTGGAATAGAGAACGGAAAAGATAGCTTCACTCAAATCCACTCCTAGCCACTGCTAGCTACTCATCGCCACCTGAGAGTGGCCTTGACGCCTCCCTTCTGCAGCTGATGCTTCCTCTCCAGCATTCCCTCGATCTCAATGGGAGGCAGCGAAGAGGGGGGCTTGTACTCGTACAACTGTGGCTGTGGTAGTGGTGGTGTGGCTATGGTAGTGGTGGCGTGGCTGTGATGGTGATGTGGCTGTTGTGATTGTGGTGGTGTGGCTGTTGTGATTGTGGTGGTGTGGCTGTGGTAGTAGACGTGATGTGGCTGTAGTGGTATGATGGTGGATTAACGTGTAGTAATTGAGATTATTGAGATAATTACCGATAATAAACCTGGTTAAAAATTAAAAAAAAAAATTCTAACAAAAAAAAAGAAAAAAAAAAACAAAACAAAAAACAAAACCTCCACCAAAAAAAACCTCAAAAAACCAACAAAAAGACAAACAAAAACGAAATAAAAAAAACTTTTTTAGTCTTGAGGCTAAGCGTGCGCTGTCGCTTTTCTCTTTTTTGTGTATCTGAGAGCTTCTTCCTCACGGGTTCTCCCCATCCTTCTGAGGCCTTGAGACCAACCTCAGATACCTCAGCCATGGGTGGTGAGGCCTGGTCGAGTGATTTGACCACCAGATTGGCCTCTCTGGTCTTTGTGAGGGTGGGACGAGTGGGTGGTTGAGGAGGGGCGATTTGGAGAGGTGTGGGAGTGGTTTTCCTGAAGCTGGGTGTTCGCTTGATGAGGTTGCTTGCTTCATCCACTGTCAAACGTTGAGCCTCTTCCGGGCTGTTGTGTGGTGGTAGTAGTGGTGGTGGCTGTGGTGGTGTGTGTGGTCGGTTGTGGTGGCTGTGGTGGTGTGTGGTGGTAGTGTGGCTGTAAGAGTGTGTGTGGTGGGTAGTGGTGCATAGTGGTATTTTGTTCATTACCAATAGACGTATCGAGTGGTGGTGTTGTTTTGTACGTCATCAACAAGGACCTTCAACCACTGACAATAACCATCATCACCACAATGACACAAAAACCACCAAAAAACACAACAAAAACTGCTACAAAACCACCCCACCACTACCCATCCATTCACGCCACCACCACCATCCACACTTCCACGCCACCATCACCCACCCATCCATGCCATCTTTTTCTCGAAGTCCTCTCATATCTTGAACTCTCTGATGCTCTTCTTCCCTCTTCCTCTCCTGGTGGTGGTTGAGGGGAGGAAGAGAGGTATTGGAGGAGTCAAAAGTTAATAATGGTGTAAAAACTCACTCAAAACTTATGAAACCCACAATGAAGCAAACAACACCCCATAAAACCGCACAAGACCAAACAACAACACAACAGCACACAACTCCACTCCACACCACGCCTCACAACACACCACACCACACAACACCACACAACACAACACCACGCAACACCACACCCCACAACAAAACAAAACACTCCACAACACCACACAACAACACACAACACCCCACAACACAACAAAACACTCCACAACACCACACAACAACACACCTGTAGCAGCCTTCCTTGCTCCTTCTTCTTCATGTCTTCTTGCTTCTCCCTCTCCCTCCTCTTCTCCTCCTCCTCCTTCGCCTTCTCTTCCATCAGCTTCTGCTCTCCAAACGACTTTTCCAACTGCAGTGAATTTCCTCGTTTAGAAGTGAGAATAGAATCAATTAGTTTTTATCAAAAAAAAAGCGCTAAAAAATGAGAAATTTCGGCAGTATGGAAAAAAAAATTAGTACAGATCAGAGAAATGAAAATATAGAGAAAATGAGGTCACAAACACACAAAAAACCCCAAAACCAACACACAAAGCCCCTTACACAAAAAAAACAAACCTTCCACAGAAAACCCTTAAAGAACAACCCTCCTCCACAAAAGCAAGCCCACTGAACAAAAAAAACCCCATAAAACCCCCAATAGAACAAACCCAAAAAAATCCCCCAATAAAACAAACCCCACAAAACCCCCAATAGAAAATAGCCCCCCAAACACCCCCCCCCAAACACCCCCCCCCAAACACTCCCCCACCAAAGTGATTCTCTTGATGGCGTCGAAGCGGTCCTGGTGCGAAGAGAGCATCTTTTCAAACTGCTCATGCCTCTGCAACAAGGTCTCTACCGCCTCTACCGAGTCACTCCACTCTCCTCCCTCCTCCATCACCACCCTCTTCTGCCTCATCCACGCATCCAACTGTTCCGAGTCCCGCTTGAATTCCTTTCAAATGAGTGGGAAGGGAAGGGGATTGATTGGTGAATTAGTTGGTGAATGGTGAATGAATGGAGTGGTTGGTGAATGGGTGGAGTGGTTGGGGAATGTGTGGAGTGGTTGGTGAATGGGTGGAGTGGTTGGTGAATGGGTGGAGTGGTTAGTGAATGGGTGAGTGATTGGTGAATGGCTGTGGGGATGGATTGGTATGGGAGACAGACCTCGAGATCAAGGTTCTGGTCGTAGAGGATCTTCCTGCGGTTCCAGGTGTCCATGAGGCCACTGAACAACTGGTCAACCGTGTCCATCTTCTCCTGCAGCTGTGGTGGGTGTTGTGGTGGAGGATGGGTGTGATGTATGTTAATGGTAGTGTATGAATGGTGTATGGAGGGTGTATGGATGGTGTATGGATGGTGTATGGATGGTGTATGGATGGTGTAGGGGAATTTGTCATGGTGTTGGTGGATATGGAAATTGTAGTGCATGCTGGTGGGGACGTTGGTATTGTAATAGAAACAAAAAATAAACACAACATAACATTACTAGTTATACGACAACACAAATATACGCCAGCACAACAAACAACACAACAAAAACCAACAAAGAACCCAACACAACAACAACAACAAACAACACAACAACAACAACAAACAACACAACAAAAACCAAAAAACAAACAACAAACACGCGACAACAAACAAACACAACCCAACAACAACAAACAACCCAACAACAACAACAACAACAACGAAGAAGAGTGCCCAAGAGACCTGTGTGGCCAGGTAGTTCTTGTGGGCAATCAACTGCTTCCCCCTCTGCACAAACCTGCCCACCTCCTTGCCCTTCGCATCAATCTCTAACTTGTGTTCCTGATGCCGGATGCATGGATGCATGAATGGAAAAATAGATAGATGCATGGATGCATGAATTCATGGATAGATGGCGGATGCACGGATGCATGAATGAATAGATAAATGAATGAATGGAAGGATGGATAGACGCATGAATGGATAGATGGATGAATGAATAGAAGGATGGATAGATGCATGGATGAATGTGAAGACAGAGGGAGTGATCAACAAACCCAACCATCACTAACCACTAACCCACCCCTCACCCATCCACCCACCACCACCCATCACTCACCCATCCCTCACCCATCCACCCTCACCAACCATCACCCACCCACCTTATGCTTCCTAACGAGAGCTTCGGCTCCTGTAACGTCATGAGCCAGTTGGTCTGTCTGTATGCGAGCCTGCATCTCTCTGCACCAGGCACTGTGATGATGAGAATGATGATGATGATGATGATGATGATGATGATGATGATGATGATGATGATGATGATGATGATGATGATTATTATTATTATTATTATTATTAGTAGTAGTAGTAGTAGTTATATTAGTAGTAGAAGCAGTAGTATTATTACTATCTTTATTTTTAAAGATTAAACCAACACTAGAACACCACTACCACAATTACCACTCCACACCATACTTCTACCACTCTTACCCCTACCACAACACCACAAACGAACTACAAAACCCAAAAACTCCCCCAAACCTAATAAGATTGTCACACAAAAATCTTGAAACCTAAAAGCTCTGAAAAATCTTCATAAAAACTTCCACAAAATACCCCACGAAATACCTCAAAAATCCTCCCAAAAAACCCCAAAAAATACCTCAAAAACGCCCCACAAACCCCCTAAAAACCCCCTCAAAACCCCCTAATCTTCACCAGAGGTTGCGGTAGTCATCGAAGTACATCTGTTGGTCTCCCATCTGCATCAGCCTCTGCAGCCTCACCTTCGAGTTGCTCTCAAGCTCCGTCCACGTCTCCTGCAACTCCTCCACCTGAGGGATGGATGGATGGATGAATGGATGAATGGATAGATGAATGGATGGATAAATGGATGGATGGGGGGATGGATGGATGGATGAAAAGAAGAATGATTAAAAAAAGCGAATGAACGAGTAGATGAATGAAGAAAAAAAGAATGAAGGTGACAAAAAGTGAAAAATGAATAAAGTGACAAATGAGCAATAATATCCCAACAAAGAGCTGAAACCTTGGGAGTGACGTGTTCACTCGAGGCAGGAATTTGTTCGATGAGCTGATTGGCTCTCTTGGTCGTCATGGCGACCTGGGTTCGAATCGCTTCAAGGTCTTGCTGTTGATGTGAGAAAGAAGCGTTCTTCAATGGTTTGAATCTAATTTATGAAGCGCCAAATCATGAGAATGAGGATTTTTTTCTCATTAATTCACTGCTTTTGTTACATCAATTCATAATGTCTACTCCATTTACCAACCAAGCTTCAAGTCAAGCTTTACTCTGTCAAGTCTTAGTGAAGCCATATCGCCACATAATCCCCAACCCGAAAAACCCCCTATAAGCCCCCAAACCCCCTGAAAAACCCCAAACCCCCTAAAAATCCCCAATTCTAAACCCACCCAAAAACAACTTACCCACCCCTAAGCTCCCCCAAAATTCCCTCAACCCATCTACCCACCCAACTACCCACCCACCTCAAGAGCCTTATGCTTGACGATGAGAGCATTGACTGTTTGGATGTCATGTCCATAGTCTGTGCACTGCACCAAGGAGGTCTTCTCGTCCATCCACTCTATCGTGTCGTCTGCCTCCCTCACGATCTTATGGATGCTCTTGGCACTCTCCAGGGATTCTGTTCTCATCGCTGCCAGCTCATTCACCTTGGTGGTGGGAGGTTGTGAAGTTGGGTGGGTGTGGTGGAGTTTGTATGGCTGGTTTGAAAATGAAAATGCTCCAAACCCATCACCCAAACATCATAAATCCCCACAAATCCCAACCAACCTCTTCCCACGCCTTTTCCACTCCAGCCACCCTTTCCTCCACCACTCTCCTCCTCTCGGGACACGTGATGGTCATGGAGGCTGCAACGTTCAAGAGGCGCTTGATGCGGTCACCACTCGAGTCCAAGTCCCTGCGGAAGTCCTGAAACTTGTGCTCCAAGATCTGGAGAGGAGAGGTGAAGGGGTGTTTGAATGAGTGGGTTGAGTGGGTATTTTGGGTGAGATGGGTTGTTTAGAGGATGGATTGAATGGGTTTGTTCAAAAGTATTATTGAAACTGAACAACAAGAATAACATCACTATAACAGCACCACACCATGACACACCTCACCTTACCTCACCTTACCACACCAGACCATACCACACCACACTACACCAAACCATCCACACCACTCCACACCACACCACACCACACCACACCACACCACACCACACCACACCACACCACACCACACCACACCACACCACACCACACCACACCACACCACACCACACCACACCACACCACACCACACCACACCACACCACACCACACCACACCACACCACACCACACCACACCACACCACACCACACCACACCACACCACACCACACCACACCACACCACCTGTGCATCCTCCATGTCCTTTCCATAGTTCTCCGATGCCACCACCACCTCGGTCTCCTGCAGCCACTCGTCAATATCGTCACACGTGCGCAAGAACTCATAATATCTGGTAGTGGTGGATGGGTGGCGGATAGATGGTGGTGTAGAGATGGTGGTGGATGGGTGGTAGTGGATAGATGGTGGTGTAAAGATGGTGAGTGTGGTGAAATGTGGTGACGGTTTTGAAACGGTGTTGTAAAGATGGTGAAACGTGGTGGCAATTGGAGAGTTATTGAGAAAGGGCTGATTAGAAGTTGGTTAGAAGGAGGTTGAAGAGTCGACAAAAGAATATTAAAAAACATGAACAATGGAAAACAGTTAGAAACACAATTAAAAATAAAAAAAATAAAATTTTAAAAACAAAAAACAAAAATTTGATTATCAAAATGAAATTTTGAATATTAAAAATAAGAGAACATTTTTTAAAAATAAATAAGAACAGTTTTTGACTTGTTCGTTTCCATGAGGTCGTTTTTCTTGCTGTTTGCGAGGTCCAGTAGCTCCTGGTACCTGCGCAGAAGAGAAAAAAAAATTCTTGAATATGAAACGTTTTCTTAATAAAAAAACTGAAACTATAAAACAATAAACAAAATTTAAAAAAAAAAAAAACCAACACCTCACAACTACAAGCAATCACTCTCAAAACCACCAAACTTTTCTAAAAAAAACTCAAAACCAAAATAAAAAACCCGAAAACGCATAAAGCCTCCAAAATCTCTCAATCAACACCCCCAACCCCAACCGATACCCCCAACCAACCCCCCCAACCGATAGCCCCAAGCAATCCCCAACCAGCCCACTCAATCACCACCCCCAACCAACACCCCCACCACCACCTGGCTTGGTTTCTTGTTTGTTGTTTGGAGATGTTCTTCGAGTCGTAGTGTTTCCGCTGCACCAAGCCCTCACACAACACCTCCAGCCTTCCCACACTCTTCTCTATGCCACTCACGTCCAACAGCAAACCCTCCACCTTCTTCAATTGAGCCTGTGTGTGGGAAGGAGGTTGTATGTTTGTTTGTTTGTGTGTGTGTGTGTGTGTGTGTGTGTGTGTGTGTGTGTGTGTGTGTGTGTGTGTGTGTGTGTGTGTGTGTGTGTGTTTGTGTGTGTGTGTGTGTGTGTGTGTGTGTGTGTGTGTGTGTGTGTGTGTGTGTGTGTGTGTGTGTGTGTGTGTGTGTGTGCCTATTTGTGTGAAAAAGAAATAAAGGTTGATGTACGTGTGTATGTAGGAAGAAGGTCATGTGTGTTTGGATGTATGTGTGCATGTATGCGTAGTTATACGTACATGTACGCCCCAAAGACAAACATACCTGCACGGCATCTTCATTCTCTCCTGCTCCGAAAGTCTTCAGAAGAGCCTTCTTCTCTTCAATGCTCACTTCCAGCTCGGAGGACTCGGAGTAGAACTGGAGGAGGTGTGGGTAGGAGACTATGAAGGATGTGACACTTTCTAAAAGAATTTTTGCTACTTAGTAGTCACTGAGAATAATAACAACGATCTACCTTTTCCACCGCTTTTACACCTACCATCAGCCACCATTCATACACCCCATCTCCTTTCTCAACCACCCAACACCCACCCAAACCACCCAACACCCACCCAAACCACCCAAAACCCACCCAAACCACCCAACACCCACCCAAACCATCCAACACCCACCCAAACCACCCAAAACCCACCCAAACCACCCAGCACCCACACAACAACCCCAACTCCCAAATCACCCAACCAAACCAATGAGCCCAGCTTCCCTATTTAACCACCCATTAGTTCCAGACCCTCCAACCCCTCAAAAGCCCAAAACCTATTTTACCTCAAACCTACCCCCAACCCCTCAAAACTCCAAAACCTACTTCACTTTAAACCACCACCCAACCCACCGTTTGAGACTCCACAGCACCCATCAGCTTCATCCTCCTCACCTCAGCCAACCCCTTCAACTCCTCTAGCCTGTCCTTCAACGAACGCAAGCTCTCTTGCACTTCCTCACTTGAAGGGTGCTTCTTGCCTGTGAGAAGGAGAAGGAGGAGGAGGAGGAGGAGGAGGAGGAGGAGGAGGAGGAGGAGGAGGAGGAGGAGGAGGAGGAGGAGGAGGAGGAGGAGGAGGAGGAGGAGGAGGAGGAGGAGGAGGAGGAGGAGGAGGAGGAGGAGGAGGAGGAGGAGGAGGAAGAGGAGAAGGAGGAGGAGGAAGAGGGGGAGAAGGAGGAGGAGGAGGAGGAGGAAGAGGAGGAGGAGGAAGAGGAAAAAGAGGAGGAAGAGAAGGAAAAGAAAGAGTAAGAAGAGAAGAACGAGGAAGAGGAGAGGAAAGTGGAGGGAGAGGAAAAGAAGAAAAAAGAGGAAAAAGAGAGAAAGAAAAAGGAAGAGAAGGAGGAAAAGGAAGAAAAAAAGATGATATTGATGATGATGACGATATGAATATATGATATTAAAATGATAACACTGCGTGCTATAGCACAGCACAGCACTGCGGTGTCAGAGCACTCACTGGTGAGTTGGTCGTGCAGGCTGACAACTGCCTCTATGAGAGGCTCATGAGACACGATCTCATTCTCTAGCGCCTGATTGGTGGAAAAAAAGAATTAAGAGTTTTAATTGATAAATTATTATTTTTGTTTATTTTATTTTTTAATTTAATTTTAATTTTTTTTTAATTCAAATTTGGACTGAAATAACTAACAGCTATCCCCTGTTTATTTTCCTTAATTTTTTCACTCCAACCCTCTTCAAAACCTTTAAACCACCCCTCGCAAACCCCAAAACCCCACAAAACCTCTAATCCTCCAAAGCCCCACAACAGCCCACCCCAAAACCCCAAAACTACCCGAACGCCACCAACCCACCTCATGCTTCTTCTGTAGCTTGAGTACCGAGCTCAAGTCGTGACCGAGGCTTTGTTCGGAGGCAAGAGGTAGCTTGGAAAGGACCCACACCATCTCGTCGCCCACCTCCCGTTTGAAAGTGTGCAACAACAGACTGCTCTGAAGGTTCTCCTTGCGGATTTCACAGGGCTCTGACAGCTGGTCGTACCTGGGGTGTGTGGGTGGTTGATGGGTGGGTGTTGGGTGGGTGTTGGATAGATGTGGGTGGATTTTGGTTGGTTATTGAAAACGGAAAAGAAGATGTAAAAGCTGGAAAGTGATGGTTGGCGCTATTGAAAAAAACTATGAAAATACGACCCAAAACCACCATCAGCAAAAATCCATTCAAAAACCACTATCAGCACACTGTCAACAAAAATCAACTCAAAAATCACCATCAGCACCCCACCACCATCAACCTCTTCTTGATTGTCAGGGCTCTCTGCATAAGCTGTTCAGCCATGAAATGCTTCCTTGCTTTCACCTCCTGGGCCCTCTCTAACACCCACTCCACCCTCTCCCGCTTCTTCAACGTCCGCTCTTCCAACAACTTGCGAAGTTTTTTGACATTTCGTTTTATTTTGAAATAAAAAATAAAATTTTGTGTATTTTTTAGTTTATATTAATATTGTTTTGAATAAATTAATTCATTTTGATTGAATTAAACGGAAATTCCAGTTTATTGGTTGTTTATTTTTGGTTTTACATACTTTGTATTTTATGCCTTAATATATTTTATTTTTTTTGAATTTATGACGAAAAAAAGATAATTTTTATATATGCAAGAAAAAATTAATGAAAAAAAAACATAAAAATATAAAAATAAAACCAAAAATGCTTGAAAGACTCACGTGGTGTTTCTTGAGAAGGTTGTTGACGCTACTGACATCTTTGCCGTTGTCCTCCGAGGCCAGGAGTGTTTCCGTCTCTGCCATCCACACCTCCAAATCGTCACACTGCCTCTCATACGCCAGCGACTGATGATGGTGGTGGAATTTGTGATGATGGGCGGTGATGATGGTGGTGGTGATGATGGTGATGATGGTGGTCATGATGGGTGGTGATGATGGTGGTGATGGTGATGGTAGTGAAGAAGGTGGTGTTATGTGGGGCGATGGTGGTGGATTATTAAATGTTTGAAAGTTTAGCGAGGGAGGCTTGGTGTGTTTATCAGATTCGGTAAATGAGGTAAAACGCATCAATCAATCCCACCACCCACTTCAACCACCCACCAATCTTCCCCATCCACCAACACCCACCCATCCACCAAGCCTCCCCATCCCCCAATACCCACTCATCCACCAAGATTCACCCATCCACCAATCCTCCCCATCCACCAAGACCCACCCATCCACCAATCCTCCCCATCCACCAAGACCCACTCATCCACCAATACCCACCCATCCACCAATACCCACTCATCCACCAATACCCACTCATCCACCAATCCTCCCCATCCACCAATACCCACTCATCCACCAATACCCACTCATCCACCAATACCCACCCATCCACCAATACCCACCCATCCACCAATACCCACTCATCCACCAATACCCACCCATCCACCAATCCTCCCCATCCACCAATACCCACTCATCCACCAATACCCACTCATCCACCAATACCCACCCATCCACCAATACCCACCCATCCACCAATACCCACCCATCCACCAATACCCACTCATCCACCAATACCCACCCATCCACCAATACCCACCCATCCACCAATACCCACGCATCCACCAATACTCACTCATCCACCAATACCCCCTCATCCACCAATACTCACTCATCCACCAATACCCACCCATCCACCAATACCAACCCATCCCCAAACTATCAACCTCAACCCCCATCATCCTCCCATCCACCACCCACCTCATAGGCCTCATTCAAGCGCAATTTCTTCTCTTGCACTCCCTGCAAAAGATCGTTCCACCTCCCTTCCAACTCCCCCACAGCCTTCGTCACCTCGTCTTTGGCGTAATGTCCCTTCTCTGTCAATGCCTCTCCCTCCTTGTGTGTGTGTGTGTTTGTGTGTGTGTGTGTGTGTGTGTGTGTGTGTGTGTTTGTGTGTGTGTGTGTGTGTGTGTGTGTGTGTGTGTGTGTGTGTGTGTGTGTGTGTGTGTGTGTGTGTGTGTGTGTGTGTGTGTGTGTGTGTGTGTGTGTGTGTGTGTGTGTGTGTGTGTGTGTGTGTGTGTGTGTGTGTGTGTGTGTGTGTGTGTGTGTGTGTGTGTGTGTTACATTGATAATGATAAAAAAACAAAAACAATTGAACAAACAGTACGAAGAGAAAATAGGATGGAAAAAAAGAACCAAAAATGATCAAAACAACAATAATAAAACTATAAAAAAAACAAAAAACAAGAAACAAAACAAAAAAGTTATAAAAACTACAATGACACACGTCACAACAGCAGCAGCCACCACGCACCAGCTTGACTTTGTCGAGGCGTTCCCTGTTGGCTAGCACTTCCGCCTGGAAGGCCTGGTGCTTCTGTAGCTTTCCTTGCAGGTTGAAGGGGTCCCTGTAGGACTCATCCAAGGCTACGGACATCTTCTCGTTCATCCATGAGTCCACCTGTGTGTGTGTGTGTGTGTGTGTGTGTGTGTGTGTGTGTGTGTGTGTGTGTGTGTGTGTGTGTGCGTGTGTGTGTGTGCGTGTGTGTGTGTGTGCTTGTGAGTGAATGGTTGTGAGGGTGTATCAAAAGGTGCGCCCACGTCTTGGAGGGAGAAGAGGAACTGCTGGTACTCTCGAGACTCATGCAGTCTCTTCCTCCTCTGCTCACACGTGTCCTTGACGCGCTCCCACCTGCCCAACACCCCGTCCAGTCTGTGTGTGTGTGTGTGTGTGTGTGTGTGTGTGTGTGTGTGTGTGTGTGTGTGTGTGTGTGTGTGTGTGTGTGTGTTTGTGAATGTGTGTGTGATAGAAAAAGTAAAGTGTGTGGGTTATAGTATGAATATGGTAGCCTGTGGTATTTTTAGCATAAAATTATAAACTCGCAAACAACATAAACACACAAACCTTTCTTTTATTCACACAAACCATTCTTTTATTCACACAAAGCTTCATTCCCATACAAACCCCCCACAAACAAACATTCAAACACAAACCTCCACAAACAAACACAATCGAACAAAACCCCCCAAAACACCCCAAAACACCCCAAAAACACCCACCCACCACCACCACCCACCTGGCCTGGATCTGGTCGTGGGCGTAGTGTTTCTGTTTGAGGAGTTCATGAGCGAGAGACTGAAGGGTGGTGAGCTTCTCACACTGCGCCTCCAAGGCCGTGGTGAAGTTTTCGTGGTTCTTCAAGAGCTCATCCACCGAAGATAATGAACTCTGGAGTGGAATAATCGATGAAATTAAAATTAATAATACGTAATTATTAATTATAATTAAAAAATAATGATAATAGAGAATGACTATTATAATAAGTCTGCAGTAGAAAACATAATGAGTTGAAGTTAAAAATTGGAATATTTAGCATAATGAGTAAGTTAAAAATAATTTTAAAAATAATTAATGAAGTAATTTGGAGGTTTTGTGGAATTGGTGAGGAAGAAGTGAGATGAAGCATGAAAAGTGAATGAAAAAAGAGTGGATGAATAAATGAAAAAGGAATGAATGAATGAATAAAAAAAGAAAAAGAAAAATAATAATAACAAAATTTAACTGACTCCCAGGTCTTCGTTGGCAAGGAAAGCCTCCTTGTTTACCATCCACTGGTCTGCCTGGTCAGCATAACTCTCATACACCTGGTGGGGGAGAGAGAAGGGGGGCGAGTGTGTGTGAGGTGGTGGGATCCATGATGAGTGAACACAAACGAAAACATATGTACACATATTCTCACAAACACACTCCCCCACACAACATACGCCCAAACACATTTATATACAAAAACACACAAGCAAACCTCCACACAAACAAACCTCCACACAAACAAACGCCCACATAAACAAACAAACCCACCCCCACACACCTGCAGATCATGTACTTGCGCCAGCAAGTCTTTCCTGAGAGACCATTGGTGGTTCAGCTGTTGCCATGACGACTCCACCTCCCCTAGCACCTCCTTCACTTCTCCACCCACTCCACTCTCCTTCATCCCAGCCCCCCTCTCCAGCAACTCCTTGTGGGCCTCGTATCTGTTCACTATTTCCGTCTGTGTGGCGTTGTGGCGTGTTTGTATGTGTAGAAATACGTCAAAGCATAGAGCTGAGTAGTAGTGTTTTGTATGGACCCGTGTGAGAGCGTACAGGTAAACATTAATCTAAGCATACAACTGAGCATACATCTAGAAAAACTAGCAAACACTTGCCACCACAAAGTATAGCACTCATCACGCCAAGCATTGAACCACACATGCAACCAAACATCAATTCACACACAACCACACACACAACCACAAATACAACCACACACACAACCACACATACAACCACACACACAACCACACATACAACCACACACACACAACCTTCTTCTCGAGATGTGCTTGTAGTTGCCTTTGAGCCTGTGTGACATTGGTGGCTAGGTCTCCTGTGGTTACCATAGACAACATCAGCTTGTTCCATGACATCTGTGTGTGTGTGTGTGTGTGTGTGTGTGTGTGTGTGTGTGTGTGTGTGTGTGTGTGTTTGTGTGTGTGTGTGTTTGTGTGTGTAGGTGTGTGTGTGTGTGTGTGTTTGTGTGTGTGTGTTTGTGTGTGTGTGTGTGTGTGTGTGTGTGTGTGTGTGTGTGTGTGTGTGTGTGTGTGTGTGTGTGTGTGTGTGTGTGTGTGTGGGTGTGTGTGTGCGGATGTATGCTTATGGTTGCACCTGTTCCTTGGAGTCAGCCATGAACCTGTGTAACAAGTGCTTCTCTTCCAGTTTCAACTTTCTGATGGTGTTGGTGGTTGTGGATGTTGTCGTTGTTTCAGTTGTTGCGGTTACAAAGTGTGGTATGTTGTTGACTGTTGTAGCTGTGGCGATAATGTTTCTAACAAAGCTATGAAAAAAAAACTTTTATTTTTGAAACGCCAGCAAGTAAGCTGCCAACAAAATTCTTCCAAACAAACCCCCTCTCAGACCTCTGACCAAACAGACCCCCTCTCAGACCTCTGACCAAACAGACCCCCTCTCAGACCTCTGACCAGACAAACCCCCCCTCAGACCTCTGGTCAGACAAGGATTCCAGGGCCTTCCAGTGTTGCTTGGTGTTGTTGAGTTTGTTTTGTGACTTGTCCATCAGGGCTCCATGCTTCTCCTTCAGCTCCTTGCACCTCGTCTCCAGCACCTGTGAGGGTGGGCAAGGGAGGAGCATTGTGAGGAGAGTTGTGAAAACTTAGTATTTGGAATAAAATTTTAAAAAATTATTTTGAATTTTATTCTTCATCACAACCAAACTAATCCACATTCTGAAACATCTCTTGTGATTTTTCCTCACCTCAAACCACCCACACACTTCAATCCACAACAAAACTTTTTTTCAAACCCTCTCAAACGGCCAAATTAATGAAAAACAAGGGCAAACATTATTATACTGGCATTAACCCTTTGAGCTTTGAGGCCACAATCTAACTGAATTGAATTGAATAAAACTTCAAACCATGTTTTGAAATGAATTACAAGCCAGCTATTTTGAAGTGAACTCAAACCTCCTTCCCCACTTCCTACAACCTTCCCCCCCCCCCCCCCCAACCCCTACCCCCTTTTTGTTCCAAGCCCCCCCCCAATCTCAACACCCACCTTGATTTGTTGGAACACAGCTGACATGTCCTTCTCGGTCTCCTCCTGCTTCCTGAGCAGTGTCTGCACCGTCACAACGTCTTTGCCGAAGTCCTCTGAAGACATCAAGACGCTCTGTGGTAATGGTGATTGGGAGTTGGTAGTGGTGGTTGGGGGTTGGCAGTGGTTGGGAGTTGGTGGCGGTGGTTGGGGGTTGGGAAAAGGGGGGTGGTTGGTGTTTGAAGGCTGGAGGGGGGGGGGGGGAGAAATTGGTGAAAAATGGGTGCTTTGTGGAGGTTGGAGGATTAAAAATGTGATAAATGAATGTTTTGTGATTGTGCTGAAAAAATAGGTGAAAAATGAAAATAAAATATAATAAGTACCCTAAATCTAACAATAAACCCCTGACCCAACAATCAATCACTCACAAAAAAACCCATCCGGAAAACAACCAAAAATCTCAGAAAACCATCTGAAAACCATCCGAAACCAACCTTAAACCCCCAAAAATCTAACCAAAAAACCTCCAAAAAACATCCAAAATCCCCAAAAACCCCCAAAAACCCCCAAAACCGCTCACCTTTTCAGAGATTCGCTCATCCACGTTGTCGACATCCCTGTTGAAGGCGTGCACTTCCAATGACGAGGCCAACTGCTCCTTGTGCAAGGCCAGAGCTCCCTGCACGCTCTGCCACCTAGCGAATCGATGGAAAGTTATTTTAAGGTTTTATTTGATTGAGAGTGGAAAAATGCGCTTTCATCATCATATCTTTATCATTTGCTTCATTACCATCTCACTCATCACCATTCTCACATCATCCTCACACAACAACCCTCCTCATCCTTTATATCAATCCCCTTCACATCACTCCTCACCCTCAAAACCCCCACACCCCAAAACCCCTCAAACTCAAATCTCCCTCACCCCCAAAACCCTCCCCTCCAACCCACAGACTTGCTGATGAGGTTGTTCTTCCTCTCTTGGGCTGCTTGCCACTCGGCACCCTTCTGGTGCTTGAGGCGGTCAGCCAGCTTCACTATCCCCTCAATGCGTGCTTCGTCCACCGTGATCCCTTGCTGTGGTTTGGGTGGGTACATAATTTGGTGGATTTGTGAACGTTTAGAGAAGTTTATGGTGAAGTTGTGGACTTTTGAGGGATTTTATGGTGAATTTGTGGGTTGTTGAAAAATCTTTTGAATAATTTTGGTTGTTTGCGGAATCCTTTGGTTTGTAGCAGTGGAATAGTTTGGTTTGTGGAGATTTGGGAGATGAGTTTTGGAAGTTTGTGAGGGTTCGCGAAAAAGTTTTAATTTTTGAAAGTTCGTTGAGATGAATACCAAATCAAGTCAATCGAGAAGTGATAAATGACCGATTGATCAAAAAATCGAAAAATTGATAAAGCGTGGTTGATAAATCTAAAAATAAGGATCAAAACGATAACTTAATGATCGAAAAATCGAACACCAAAAATCGAAAAATCGAAGACCAAAGATCGAATGGTCAATGATCGAATGGTCGATGATCGAATGGTCGATGATCGAATGGTCGATGATCGAATGGTCGATGATCGAATGGTCGATGATCGAATGGTCGATGATCGAATGGTCGATGATCGAATGGTCGATGATCGAATGGTCGATGATCGAATGGTCGATGATCGAATGGTCAATGATCGAATGGTCGATGATCGAATGGTCGATGATCGAATGGTCGATGATCGAATGGTCGATGATCGAATGGTCGATGATCGAATGGTCGATGATCGAATGGTCGATGATCGAATGGTCGATGATCGAATGGTCGATGATCGAATGGTCGATGATCGAATGGTCGATGATCGAATGGTCGATGATCGAATGGTCGATGATCGAATGGTCGATGATCGAATGGTCAATGATCGAATGGTCGATGATCGAATGGTCGATGATCGAATGGTCAATGATCGAATGGTCGATGATCGAATGGTCAATGATCGAATGGTCGATGATCGAAGATCGAATGATAGCAACCTCTTCGGCTTCGGTGATCTTGTGCAGCAGTTCGAGGCAGTGTTCGTAGTCCCTGCCCAGGTCACAGGCACTTAGTGACATCTCCTGTGGTACGGAGGTGGTGTTGCTATGGGCGGCGGAGATTTCAAATCAAACAGGGTTTAGTTATGTAGCAGTGGCGATCGACCTTGATTATCTATCATTCTATAGCTTTCTAACTCATTTACAGAATTTCTAAATTTTAGTACAAATCACACCACCACACCATGCCACACCAAACCATACTACACTCCAACCTACCATACCCCATTCCGACACACCACACCACACCACACCACACAACACCACACCATACCCCATTCCAACACATCACACCACCACAGCACACCACTACACCACACCACACCACACCACACCACACCACACCACACCACACCAAACCACACCACACTCCAACACACCATACAAGTCCCCCCACGAACCCAACCAACACACAACCCCCCACCTAACACACAACCCCCCACCTAACACACAACCCCCCACCTAACACACAACCCCCCACCTAACACACAACCCCCCACCTAACACACAACCCCCCACCTAACACACAACCCCCCACCTAACACACAACCCCCCACCTAACACACAACCCCCCACCTAACACACAACCCCCCATCAACACACTCAAAAAGCCTCCCGCCCACCTTTTCTCTGATCCAAGCCTCCACCATATCAACCTCTTCATACAGCTTCAGCACATCTTTCGCCTCCTCCAAGCCTTCGCCTCGTTCGTTGGATGTCTGCAAAAGCTCATTCCAGCGTGCTGTGGAGGATTGAAGAGCAAAATGGTTTTTTCAAATATATAGCCAGTCCACAAAAAACCACCAAATTAGCCAACCATCCAACTATCTAACCAATCATCCACCCACCCAACCAACCAACCAACCAACCAACCAATCAACCACTCAACCACCCAACCAACCAACCTCCCAACCCACCTATCATCTCATTGGTCCTCTTCTCAATCTCCTTGGAGTTGGCATGCCTCTTCATTATGAGGGACTCGCCCGCCTGTTGAGCAGCCGAGTATTTTGAAGATTTTATGACATTTGAAGCAATTAAAAACCATTAAATTTAAAAAAATTAGCGAATAAAACATTAAATTATAATAATTTAACGAATAAAAAATTAAATTATGACAATTTAACAAATAAAAAAATTAATTATGACGATTTAACGAGTTGATAGGCATTTTAATTATCTTTTAATATTATTTCGAAAAAAATTCAAATATTATTTTATTTATTTTACCCACCTGTTTGACCGACTCAATCTTTTTAGCGTTTGCCAAAATTTCAGCTTCGAAAACCTGGTGCTTCTTCAAATTTTTGACCTGGTGGGATGGTTGTTGTTATGAGGGGTTGTTGTTATGAGGGGTTGTTGTTATGAGAGGTTGTTGTTATGAGGGGTTGTTGTTATGAGGGGTCGTTGTTATGAGGGGTTGTTGTTATGGGTGGTTGTTGTTATGAGGGGTTGTTGTTATGGGTGGTTGTTGGGAGAATGTGGTGTGGTGGTGGTCGTGACAGTTATAGGGGGGTAGTGGTGGTGATTGCAACGATGTTGTCTCCATACCTGTGCCCTCAAAACTCTACGCAGTTAATGCCACGATAATAATATTCGTATTTGTATTGTATAGTATTGTATTGCATTGTATTCAACCAATGCCGTACACTTTGGTTGTTGGTCTCTTCAAACTTCCTTATTACCCTTGTGGTATACATTCTCATAGGTGGTGAGGTACGATGAAAGGGTATAGTAAAAGGAAACGATTACAATGAAATACAAGAGTATAATGATAGTAAAACTGTAATAAGTTAAATAATAAATATAAAAAAATAAAAATTAAATTAAAGAAATTATAATAACACCTTATCCTGCATGTCTTTTACTCCACTGAGACTCTCTTGCTTTGCCACCTTCAGCCTGCCCTCTATCCACCCCTCCGCCTAAGATGTCGTGTGTTGTGGTGAGATTGTTGTAGTGTAGTAAGGTGTGGTGTGATGTGGCGTGACGGGGTTTGGTGTGACGTGTATTGTAACTTATTAAAAATTAACTGAAAAAAAAAAGCTTAACCACTTTTACAACACCCGCACCAAATCACACCCCACCACACCACATCACACCACACCACACCACACCACACCACACCACACCACACCACACCACACCACACCACACCACACCACACCACACCACACCACACCACACCACACCACACCACGCCACGCCACCTCAGAGGCATCCCTGTTGAAATGCACATACAGCATGTTATCATTGAGCTTGTCTTTGTGAGAAGCACTGAGGGCTTTGATGGCCTTCCTCCTATGGAAGTGATTTAAAGTTGAATAGAACTTTCGCTTCGGAATCTTATTAATTTTATTAATTAAAATTGAAATTCTTATCAATTTTATTAATTAAAATTGAAATTCTAATTGAAAATTTGATTAAGGGAGCTAAGAAAAAGATTGAAAATTATCGAAAAGTTGAAAACCAAAAAAAATTTGAAAATCAAAAAAATCGAAATATCGAAAAAAAGTTTAAAAATCGAAATAAAATTATTGAACAATAACGATAAATTAAAAAAGAAAAAAATTTATTGAAAAAAATAAATACTAAAAAGACTAGGGAAATATTTAAATAATGATTTTTTTAAATTAAAAAAATAATAAAAATGAAAACAGAAATAATAAAAAAACTTAGTGAAAAAAAAAAAAAATAGCACTTATATACAACGACAGCAATACCTCTGTGACACGTCATCAAAGGTGCCTTTGACATTGGTGGCGTCATAGTGTTTGGCCTTCAACAGACGCTCCGAAAACTCCCGTAAGTTCTCCAACTGGAAGGAGGATGTGGAGAAATTGGGGATAAGAAGAGGGTTAGAAAGGGGAGGAGGAAGAAAGAGGGTTATAGAAAGAGTTATAGAGAAGAGGAGGAGGAAGAGAGAGAGTTATAGAGAAGGGATGGAGAGAGGTTGAAGATGAGAAGATATTTTTCTTTGGACACAGAGACGTTCTTGTCCTTGAAAGCTTTCACTCATTAAACGCATGAATAGCTTAGAAAGGGGGTTTCGGGTTGTGGGTTGAGGTTGAAGAAAAGGTGGTGAAAGAGAGGATGCTTTGAAGAGGTTGGGGGAAGTCGGAAGAGTAAAGAGGTGGTAGAGAATGGTTGAAAAGAAGGGTGAAAAAAAGAAAAGAGGTGATAAGAAGAAGGGGGGAAAAAGAAAATGGTGAGTAAATGGTTGAAAGGAGGGATGTGGTGGTTAGATAGGGACTGTAAGAAGGAGCAATGAGACAAGATGGTTTCACCTTTTGGTCTTGTGTGTTGAGAAGACTGTCGAAGGCTTGGTGTCTCTTCAACAGAGCTTCAACTTGAATCGAATCTCCTCCCAGCTCTGTGCCTCTTAGGTACGTCTGTGAGTGTGTTTGGGTGTGTGTGTGTGTATTTTTGTGTGTGTGTGTGTGTGTGTGTGTGTGTGTGTGTGTGTGTGTGTGTGCGTGCGCGCGTGCGTGTGTGCGTGAGTGTTAATTTCTATATTGAAAAATAAAGTGAAAAAATTGAGACGAAGAATACTAAAAAAACAAATATAGTTGAAAAAATATATAAAAAATTATTAAAACAAAAAAGACCTCTTGCGAGTTGGTGAGGGCTTCAAGTTGAGTGGCCTCTCTGAGGAAGATCTGTTGGTCGAGTTGTGCATCGAGGCGTTGTTTCCTGTCTTTCCAGGCCTGCTCCAGTCGTTCCCTGGCCCCCTCCACCTCCTCAACCTTCCTCGCCACCTGTGGAGTGGCAGTTGAAAGTTAATTGGATTTTAATTAATTAATTAATTAAGTTTTTTGTGACTGATTATTCTCAGCCATTCAATAACTTTTCTTATGTTAACCAGAAACAGGTTAATCAAATTAAAGCATCTGTCCAGCGTCCAGCTTCATCACAATGTCAGCAAATAATCCATCTGGCAACCAAACAAACCGCCACAACCACTCATCACCCCAAAACAACCACTCATCACCCCAGAACAACCACTAACAAATCAACCCACCAATTAACCAACCCACCAATTAACCAACCCAAACCTCCACCAGACCACCCCTCAACCTCCTCAGCAGCAAAATGGTCCTTCTGCACCATTTCCTTGCCACTCTTTATGACGTCATCGAAACTTCCCCATCTCGCCTCCATCTCTCCCCTCGTCTCCTTAAGTTCGTTCAGCTGGTCGGTTACCATGGAAACACTTTTCGCTGCCTTGTCCGCCTGCATGGCCTGCTCTGTGTGTTCGCTCCATGCCAGAAGATCTCTGGCCTGTTGTAGTTGTTAGTGGTGGTGTTGTTGTTGTTAGTGGTGGTGTTGTTGTTTTAAGTGGTGTTGTTGTCGTTGTTAGTGGTGGTGTTGTTTTTTTAAGTGGTGTTGTTGTCGTTGTTAATGGTGGTGTTGTTGCTGTTGTTATATTGTTGTTAAATTGTGTTAAAAATGGTGTTGATGGTTGTTTATACACAAACATAAACATCCACGAACACAAGCACTCACACCAAACCCAACAAACACAAACACCCACAAACACCCACACCCAACCCAACAGACCTCCGAAAGGAAGTACCAGAGGAGGCAATGAGCATTCAGAAGGGCCTTCCTCCCCTCACTTTTCTCCTTCACGATCTCCCAATTCTCCGCCACCACCGCCTGCTGTTGCTTGATGTGTTCGGCATTGCCTCCTGGATAGGTGCTCTGAAGGCGTTCGCTGTCGTCGAAGAGGATCTGAAGCTGTGGTGGTGGTGTGGTGTGGTGTGGTGTGGTGGTGTGGTGGTAGTGTGGTGGTGGTGTGGTGGTAGTGTGGTGGTGGTGTGGTGGTAGTGTGGTGGTGGTGTGGTGGTAGTGTGGTGGTGGTGTGGTGTGGTGTGCTAGCGGTGGTGGTGGCTTAATGGTGGTGAGGTGCTAATGGTGATGGTGGTGATAACAGTCGTTTTCAAATTCTTATTGAGGTACAAAAAAAACCTTACGAAATGATCCTAACAAAAAAAACAAAAATTCCAAAAAAAAAAACCAACAAAAATCTTCAGCCCCCAAAAACTTCTAAATCACCCAAAAACCTCTAAATCACCCAAATCCTTCAAATCACCCCAAATCCTTCAAATCACCCCAAATCCTTCAAATCACCCAAAATCTTTCAAATCACCTGGGCGTCGAGAGCAACCAGGTCATGTTCAAATGCCTCGTGCTTCTTGACATAGGACTGCACAGACTTGAAGTCCTTGCCAGTGGCCTCTGGAATACTGGCGTACTTCTCTTGCAGTCTCGTCAGCGCCTCCTCCACGTCTCTGTGGGGTTGGTAGGGAAGGGGGGTAGAGGAGGGTTTAAGAGGGTGGGGGTGGGTTAAAAAGGGTGGGGGTGGGTTGAAAAGGGTGGGGGTGAAGGGTTGGGGGGGGGAATGGGTTAGAAAAAAAGGAAAAAAAGTATGAATAGTTTGAAGGGAAAAAAAGAGTTGAATAAAAAAATGGTTGTTGATGGATGGTAAGAGCGAAAGAGGGAAGGAATGAATGAGGTAGATGGAGAGAAAGAAAAATAAAAAGTAAGAAAAAAGTGGAAGCAGAAAGAAAAAATAAGGGAAGAAAAAAGAAAAAACGAAAGAAACAAAATTAAAATGAAAAGAGAGGAAGAAAGAGGAAGAGAGAATAAGAGAGAAAAAGAGAGAAGAAGAGAGAAAAAGAGAGAGGAAAAGAGAGGAAAAGAGAGGAAGAGAGAGGAAGAGAGAGGAAGAAAGAGGAAGAGAGAAGAAGAGAGAAAGAGAGAGAGAAAGAGAGAGTGACCTGTTGAAGCGATGGATTTCTCCAGCCCCATACAACTTCCTCCGTCGTCCTTCCACCTGCTCCAACAGCGCCTGCCAGTCCGTCCTGTGGTGGAGGTGGTGGATGAAATTGAATAAAATAAATATAAAATTAAAAAAATAAATAAGAGAAATTTATATTGGAAAAATCATATTAAATAAATAAAGATCAAACAAATTTTATTGGAAATTAAATAAAAAAAATTGAATATTAGAATACTCAAGTATTAAAAATTAATTAGCAAAATAAAAATGAATATAAAAAAAATTCTGCACCAAAGCCTCTTGTGTTTTTGTTGCAAAGCGTCCTTGTTGTCCTGTAGGACTTGGCAAGAATCGGCGTCGTCAAGGAGAGCGGTTGTCATGGTGTCAAAGTGCTGGAAACGCTGGGAGCCAGCCTCTATGGCCAGCTGAAACTCACTGAACTTCTTGAGGATTACCTGGGGGGGGGGGGGGGGGGTAGGGGTGAGTGGTGGGTGGATGGGTGGGTGGATGGGTGGGTGGAGGGTGGGTGGGTGGGTGGTGAGTGGTGGGTGGGTGGGTGGTGGGTTGGTGGGTGAGTGGTGGGTTGGTGGGTGGGATGGTTTAGAAGATGGTTTGAGGTTAGTCAGAGGGATAAAACCACCCATGCAAAAACCACCTATGCAAAAATCACCTATCCACAAATCACTCATCACAAAACACCCATCCAAAAACCATCCATCCACAAAGCACTCATGAAAAAAATACCCATCCACCTGGAGATGTTCGTAGTCATGTCCATACTCTTCAGAGGCAGCAATGGCGGCTTGTTCGTCCACCCACTCGCCCAACTCCTCTGCCTCTCTCAACACCTGGTGCAGCCTTCTGGATCCCTGAAGGTTCGAATCCCTGTTGTCCACCTTGAGAAGCAACTGTCTGTACTGGTCTTCGAGGTTGGCCTGTGGATGGATGGAGTTGGATGAGGATGGATGAGGGATGGATGGGAATGGATAGGGATGGATAGGGATGGATGGGAATAGATAGGGATGGATAGGGATGAATGGGGATAAGGATGAAAGTAGAAAAGGCTGGATGGTGAATGAATGAAAAGAGTGGATGTGCAAAAATGAGAAAAAAAACATTAAAATGATGGGAATGATGATGAAGATGGAAGCGATGGGAGAAATGTTGATAAAAAAAAGTAAAGCTAATGAAATTAATAAAAAAAACTGATAAAAAAAAGAGAACAAGACAAAGACGGATCTGCTCCCACCTGACAGGTCTTGATCTCATGCGAGTCCTTCTTGCTGGCCTGTCTCACCTGGGTGGCCCTCTTCGACAGCTCCGTCACCTGCGCTCCTTTTGCCTTCACCTCCGTGGCCAGAACCTTTTGGGGGTTTATGGTGGTTTGAAGGAGGTTTCATGGTGGTTTGAAAGAAGTTTCATGGTGGTTTGAAAGAAGTTTCATGGTGGTTTGAAAAAATTGAATGCAGTTTCAGAATTTTTATGGTGGTTTTAGAGTTTTTTTTATGGTGATTGAAAGAAATTTAGTGTAGTTTTGGGGGTTTTCAAAGTACTTTTAACTTTTAATTATGAAAGTTTAAAAAAAAAATATTTAATAAAAATTATTTTTGAAAAAAAAAGCTTTAAAAACCTTGTTCTTGCTGTTGAGTTTGTCTGCGCTGTTCTCGTCCCTGCCGAAGTCTGCAGCGCTCAAGAGAAGCTCCTTCTCACCCATCCATCCCTTCAAGTCGCTCAGATCGGACAGGTACTGTGGTTGTGGTCGTGTGTGGTAGGTGGTTGTGTGATTGGTGGCTGTGTGTAATTGGTAGTGGTTTCGTGTGGTTGGTAGTGGCTGTGTGTAGTTGGTGGTGGTTGTGTGGTTGGTGGTAGATGTAGAGGTGGTGGTTGGAACGATAAATTGTAAAAAAAATTTTGATCTCAATCAATTTTTTAACCATTAAAAACCTTTCGAAAACCTCAAACTTTTTCAACCATTCAAACCGCTAAGATTCTCAAATCCCCTCCAAACCCTGAGACACCTCTGAATCAAGCCTTGAACACGCCTCTAAAACTCTCTAAAACCCTTCCAACCTTCAAACAACCCTCATTCAACCTTCAAACAATCCTCGTGCAACCTTCAAACAACCCTCAAATTATTTTCAACTTTCAAAAAATTTCTCCAACTCTCAAAACACCCCTAAACCCCCCCAAACAACCCCAAACACCCCCAAACCTTTCAAACCCCGCCAAATGCCCCAACCTGTTGCTTATCCAAGTTGATAGCCAAGGCGTTCTTGCGGGCGGCAGAAGAAGTGAGAAGTTCGTTCCACGCCTCTTTGAGACAGGCTGTCTTCTCCTGAGGCTTGCCCTCCATCGGTAGCTTCCCCCCCTCCCCCAGCAACTTGTCAATGTGGCTCTGGTGTCCCTGAATCTCTCCCTCTAGCTTCTGTGGCGGTGGTTGTGCATGTAGTTTTAGCTGGTGGTTGTAGTTGTGGTCCCAGGTGGTGGTTGTAGAAGTTGTTGTAGTGGTGGTTGTAGTGGTGGTTGTAGTGGTGGTTGTAGAAGTGGTTGTAATGGTGGTTGTAGTGGTAATTGTAGTGGTGGTTGTAGTGCCGGTTTTAGTGGTGGTTGTAGTGGCGGTTTAAGTTGCGGTTGTGAATGTAGTTTTAACACCCCCACCAAGCCACCCCACCGAGCCACACCACCAAGCCACCCCACCAAGCCACCCCACCAAGCTACCCCACCAAGCATCCCACCAAGCCACCCACCAAGCCCCCCACCAAGCACCCCACCAAACACCTTATGCTTGGCAGTGAGGTTCATGGCATCAATGAGAGTCTTTCCACACTCGAGCGACTGTGAAGCAGGCAGTCTGTCAGCAATCCACTGCAGTTCGCCATCCACATCGAAAAGGTACTGATGTTGCCTCAGGGACTCCTCCAACTGTTGCCTCCTCCGCTCCGCTGGCTTCTGCAACGCTTTGAACCTAGGAGGTTGTGGGTGGATGTTGTTGAGGTTTTGAGTGGATGTTGTGGTGGTGGTGGGTGTTGTGGTGGTAGGTGGGGTCTTGTGATGGTGGGTGGGATGTTGTGGTGGTGGGTGGGTGTTGGGTGGTGGGTGGGTGTTGGGGTGGTGGGTGGAATGTTGTGGTGGTGGGTGGAATGTTGTGATGGTGGGTGGGATGTTGTGGTGGTGGTGGGTGTTGTGGTGGTGGGTGGATGTTGTGGTGTTGGGTGGGATGTTGTGGTGGTGGGGGTGTTGTGGTGGTGGGTGGGATGTTGTGGTGGTGGGTGGGTGTTGTGGTGGTGGGTGGATGTTGTGGTGGTGGGTGGGATGTTGTGGTGATGGGTGGGTGTTGTGATTTTGGTTTGAGAACTCGTTGATTACTTTAAAATTTTTGATTTATTGTTTAACATGGATTTAATAATAATGATAAATAATAATTATAATTATAAACGATTGATACTTATAATTATTAATAAGTAATACTTCTTATTATAAATAATTAATACTTAGAATTATAAATAACTAAAGATCATAATTAATCGAAGGCTGGCAGACCTGGCGTCGAAGAGTTCCACGGAGTGAAGGATGGACTTGGAGTCATAGTGGCCTCCTTGTGCCAGCTCCTTCCCCTGCTCCACAATGCTCCTCAGGTGCTCTGCGTTCGTCGAAATCTCCTTCTCCAACATCTGAGGGGTGGGTTGGTTGGTTGGTGGGTGGGTTGGTTAGTGGGTGGGTTGGTTAGTGGGTGGGTTGGTTAGTGGGTGGGTTGGTTGATAGGTGGATAGGTTGATAGGTGGGTTGGTGGGTTGGTTGATAGATGGGTTGGTGAGTTGATAGATGAGTGGGTGGGTAAATTTTGTTATTTATTTGGAGGGCTGGATTTTGATCGGGTTTTTCTGAAGTTTTTTTGCAAGGATTTTGGGAAGCGTTTTGAGATTTTCAAAGTTTTTTGGGTTTTATTTCAGATATTTGAATTGAGTGGAGTTTGACCGCTCGGTGAAAAACACAAAATAACAACACCAAAACACAACACCGAGGCCCAACGCCAAGGCCCAACACAAAGGTACAGCACCAAGGCACAACACAAAGGTACAGCACCAAGGCACAACACAAAGGTACAGCACCAAAGCACAACACCAAAGCCAACAAATCGATCACAGCACCTTGTGCTTGTAGAGAAGGTGTTTGGCCCCACGGAGGTCGGAGGCGAGGTGTTGTGAGGCGAGAAGGGTCTCCATCTCTTGCAGCTTGGTGGTGGCGTCCTGGAGGGCCTTGTTGAAGAGCTCCTGCTGTGCTGCCTGTCTGATCCGCTTGCCCTTGTCTTGAACCTGGAAGAGGGTGGAGGGTGGTGATGGATGGATTTTGAGAAGGAAAAAAAATAATTTAATTATTAAAGAAATATAAATGATTTCAATGAAAAAAATTTTTTTAAAATAAAAGATAAGGCTAAAAAAAAATTACAAAAATTTACTTTTTTTTTTCAATGTCTACTCGAAAAAAGTCGGTCAAAAATGTAAAAAAAAAATTTCATAAAAATTATTTTAAAAACTTGTGAATAAAAAATTTAATGAAAAAAAACAGAAATAAAAATTAAATTAAAAAAATTTTTTTTAAATTTTTTTATTACAAACCTTGTCTTCAAGGTGCTGCCAGTCGTTGTTGAGTTGCTTGAGGATGCCAGTGGCCTCATTGGCTCCGTACACTGGTGTGTGTCAGCATCAAGTTGTGTGTGGTTGTACGTGGTTGTATGCTGTTGTATGTGGTTGTATGTTGTTGTATGTGGCTTTGTGTAGTTGTATTTTGTTGTATGTTGCTGTATGTTGTATGTATGTTGTTGTGTGTTTTTATAGGATGTTGTTATACTCAACACCTCTTTCCCTGGTTAACCAGTAACCAATTCACCGTTAACTATCCAACGAACCAACCAACCAAAACACTCACCCAACCAAGCGGAAATTAACCCCCAGAATACCACCAACCCACCATTCCTCTCCACAATGTCCTGCCCCTTCTCATTGACATCAGCCAGAGCGGTCTTATTGGATTTCACCTCAGCCTCCAATGCCTGATGTTTGAGCAGTCTCGGCAAGAGGTTCTTAAGCTCCTTGTAAGTCTCATCTGATGCCTCCTTCCTCTTCCCTTCCAACCAGTCCGATAACTGAGAAGGTGGGTGGATGGGTGGGTGAATTGGTTGGTAGGTGAAATAGTTGTTAGATAGTCTTGGTGGTGTGGCTTGAGAGTGGCTTGGGTTGATGAGAGGTGGTGTGGGTGGTTGGGTGGATTACCAGTAGTGAGAGTATATAAGGTGGTGGAAAAAATTAATTATGCAACAACAAAAATGAATTTAAATAGCTGAATAGAATCGAACCCACCAACAATCCCTCACTTAACTCCACTAACAACCCTCTTCACAGGCACCCAAACAAATCACCCCAAAACTCCACCCCACAACAGCAACCCACTTCATCAGCTTGCCACTTGAACTCCTGGAAAGCCTGTGAGCCCTGCAATAGCTTGTCCTGTTCCTGTAACTTCTTCTTCGTCTCCTCTAGCTTCCTCTCCAGTGCTTTGCGTCTCTCTTCGATGCTGTGGAAGGTATGGAAGGAGTTGTGGGTGTGGGGGTGGATGGAGGTGTGGGGGTGGATGGAGGTGTGGGGGTGGAGGTGCTGGGTGGAGGTGCTGCGTGGAGGTGTGGAGGTGGATGAAGGTGTGGGGGTGGATGGAGGTGTGGGGGTGGATGGAGGTGTGGGAGTGGATGAGGGTGTGAGAGAAATTGATTGGAAATTTAAACTAAAATAAAACAAAACTCGTTAAACCAATCCTCAAACCGCCCAAAAAAACCTTTAAAAAAACCTCTAAAAAAACCAAAAAAACCTTTTTCCCCCAAACTCACTCTGAAGCATCAGGGTGATTGGAGGCGATGAGGGCATCAGCCATCTGTTGCAGCCTCTTCATCCTCTCCTCGTGGGCTCTCATGCCGTTGGACCACTCCTGCTGCCTCTTGCGCATGCTCTCCCCCTCCATCGAAGAAATCTGTGTTTTGGGGGTGATTTTTTGGGTGAGTTTTTATGGGGTTGAGAGTTTTTCGGGTGTGGTTATTTTAGGGTGAGTTTTTATGGGGTTGGGGTTTTTTTAGAGTGAGTTATTTTTGGATTGGTTTTGGGTTTGTTTGTAATTAGTGAAACAATGATTGATATGTGGAAAATTTCGGTGGTTGTAGATGGGTTTTTTGGAGTAGTTTGTGTGAAGTATGTGGGGCCAGAGTTGGGAGGAGTTTGTGGTGCCAGAGTTGGGAGGAGTTTGTTAAAAACACCCACATCATTGACACTGAGCAGGGCGTTCTGATTAGAAATGGCACTATCCAGCTGACTCGCTTCATTCAAAAAGGCCTGGAAAAGATGGAAAAATTGCAATTTATACCATACTTACATACATCCTCATCCTTTTTATCCTCCTTCTTTTCCTCATCCTCTTTTACTACTTCTTCATCCATTTTTTTCTTCTTCCTCCTCTTTAGCAGCATCAAATTACCATCATCCTCATTTTCATCATCGCCACCATCATCCTTATCACCATCACCACCACCACCACCACCACCACCACTACCACCACCACCACCACCACCACCACCACCACCACCACCACCACCACCACCACCACCACCACCACCACCACCACCACCACCACCACCACAACCACCACCACCACCACCACCAGCATCATCATCATCAGAACCACCACCATCATCATCATCATCATCACCTGTAGCTTCTTAGCATCGTTCAGCTGCTTATCCTTTTCCTCCCACAGTTTCTGCAACGCCTCTTGATCATGTGTCAGTTGTGACATCATTTCTTTGACCTCTTTATTATCTGGGTCGCGCTTCAGAATCTCCTCACCAAGGGCCAAAACGTCTTTCAACCTTTGAATATTGGGAGCGATGTGACCGAAAATATATCAACCACTCAACATCCAACCACTTAACCACCAGACATCCAACCACTCAACCATTCAACCATCAATCATCCAATCACTTGACCACTCACTTACCAGCCACTCAACCACCCAGCACCACTCAACAACCAACCACCAGTAAACTGAACCCTTCAACCACCAAAAAAACAAACTCTTGAACAAACCACCAAATCACCAAATCCTCCATCCCAATCAGGCGCCTTAGCACTCACTAAACACCTCATCCATCATAAAACAAAACTCCACAACAACCCAGTCAAATCCACCCACACACACCCACACACCCACACACACACCCACCCATTCACCTGTTCTTGTTGTTGTTGATCTCAGCGAGAAGGTCGTGGTGTTGATTGAGGAGTTGGTTGGCCTGGGTGAGGGAGTGGGGGGTGGAAGCCTCGTCCAGACGACTCTTCAAGTGCTCCGTGCTCTTGCTCTGTGGTGGTTGTGGTGGTTGTGGTGGTTGTGGTGAGTGTTGTGGTGGTTGTGGTGAATGTTGTGGTGGTTGTGGTGAGTGTTGTGGTGGTTGCGGTGGTTGTGGTGAGTGTTGTAGTGATTGTTGTTGTGGTTGTGGTGATTGTTGTGGTGGTTGTGGTGGGTGTTGTGGTGGTTGTGGTGAGTGTTGTGGTGAGTGTTGTGGTGGTTGTTGTGGTGGTTGTTGGAGAGTTTGTTGAAGTTTTTGTTGGAGTTTTGGTTGGGGTGATTGTTGGAGTACGTGTTGTTGGGAAAGCAATGTTGGGAAAAAAAGAATTTGAAACATTTCAACAATACAACTGGATTTTGCAACATTTAAACATTTTGGCGAAACAAAACAACAATATAGCAACATAGAAATTCAAACACACAAAAAAAAGACGAAGAAAACACCAACACACCAAAACAGCAACACAACAACAAAACAACACACCAACACACCAACACAACAGCAACACAGCAACACAACAACACAGCAACACAAAAACAACACAGCAACACAACAGCAACACAGCAACACAACAACACAGCAACACAACAACAACAACAACACAAAACAAAAACACATCAACACAACAACACAACAACAACACTGACGTAATCTCGAGCTTGGTCGTTGAAATTGAGTTGTCCTTCCATCCCTGCCAACAACACCTTGTTCTCACGAATTTTACGCTGTCAAAGGTGGTGGTGGTGGTGGTGGTGGTGGTGGTGGTGGTGGTGGTGGAGATGGTGGTGGTGGTGATGGAGGAGGAAAGTGGGGTTGATGATGATGGGTGGGGCTGATGATGATGGGTGTGGGTGATAATGATGGATGAAGGTGATGATGATGGGTGAAAAACCGTTCAGTTACATATTAACTGTTGTTGAATTGTGAGCCATTGATTGAATTTAAATGAAATTAAAATTAAAATTTATTTAAATTTAAATTAAATAACTTGAAATTAAATTATTTGATTGGCATTGAACGATTCGAAGCACAACAACAGCTACGAAACAACAACACAGACCTGCAAGTTGTCCCACAGCCTCACTATTTCCTGTTGCTTCTCGTCCACGTGACCACTCTCTTCCGGGTAGCCTCTCTTCACGCTGTGTATATGGATGTCGTTCATGGATGATTGCATCTATCTTCCATCTATCCGTAAGCCACTCATCTCGCACTATGTTCATTCATTCATCTATCCACCAAGCCATCCACCCATCCACCCATCCACCCATCCACCCATCCACCCATCCACCCATCCTTCTATTCATCCAATCATTATCTATTCCTACTCATCCCCATTCATCCAAGTATCCATTCATTCATTCACCCATCCATCCATTCATTCACTAAAACAACCACCCTTTCATTCATTTACTCATCTAATGCCCCACTTATCCATCACTCGTCCATCCATCCATTCACTCTATATCTATCTACTCATCCACTCATCCATCCATCATCCATCACTCACTCATCCATCCATCATCCATCACTCACTCATCCATCCATCATCCATCACTCACTCCAGAGCCACAGCCTCCAGAGTGGCCATCTTGTCATGAAGGGGAGAAATATCCTGCTCCAGATTCAACAGACGCCTTTGCAGCGCCTGTCACGTGGGGTGGGTGGCGAGGGGCGGAGCTTAAAATGACAAATTAGTATTTGAAGAATTGAAAGAATTATTGATATATTGAAATAGAAAGAAAAATTATTGATAAATTGAGGTATTGTTGGTTTGTGAATGAACCATGTAGTAAGTAAAAATTGTCATTATTTTATGACTAAGTTGTAGGCCTATGAATTATTCATGAAAAGTCAGAAACATTATAAGCTAGTTCATGATTACTTCATGAATGATTCATCCATCCATCCATCAAGCAAACCATTCATTCATGAACCCATCCATTCATCAATCCATCCAACCATTCATCCATCCACCCAACCATTCATCCATCCACCCAACCATTTATCAATCCATCCATCCATCCATCTATCCATCCATCAATCCATGTAACCATTCATTAATTCATCCAACCATTCATCCAACCATCCATCCATTCATCCATCCCTCCTCTCACCTGGACAGACTTGACATCCTTAAGCTGACCAGCGCTGTTGATGGAGTTGCTCTTTTCTGTTATCCACTCCTTCAAGCCATCACACAACTTGTGGAAGAGTTCCAAACTGGATGGAAGAATGAACGGGTGGATGGATGAGTGGATGAATGATTGGATAAAAGGTTGAGTGGATGGATGGGCGGATTAAACAATGGATGGATGAAGCAATGGATGGATGAAGCAATGGATGGATGAAGCAATGGATGGATGAAGCAATAAAGAAAAAAAAATTAAAACAGAAGGATAGTGTGATTGATGCCACACTTAATCCTAATTGCATTGTAGTGTTGTGGGATGACAGGGGGTGGAACAACATAAAGGTACCCAGATATGCCCGCTAGTGACTTCTCCTTCTGCCGCTTCAGGTCGTTCAGGTTCTTCCACCTGAGTGATGGCAGGGGGTGGTGGTTGGTGGTGGATGCTGGTAGTGGATGTTGGTGGAAGATGGTAGAAGATGGTGGAAGATGGTGGAGGGTGGTGGTGGAAGGTGATGGAAAGTGTGGGAAAGTGGTGTGTCGATGATTTGTGGTAGTAATGTGTGATATAGTATTAACATACTGAGATTTATTAATTTAAAAAGGTATTATGAAAACTACACAATATTTCCATGGAAAAACTGATAATAATTAATATTATATTCAAAATTGTATCATTATCAAAAAATTACTATGGTCACCCACACTAAACCATGCCACACCACACCACACCACACCACACCATGCCACACCACACCACACCAAACCACACCACACCACACCACACCACACCACACCACACCACACCATGCCACACCACACCACACCACACCACACCACACCACACCACACCACACCACACCACACCACACCACACCACACCACACCACACCACACCACACCACACTGACTTATTGTTGATGGCATTCCTCTTCTCCTCAATCTCCTTCCTCTTCAAATGCTCCTCCTTCAACATCTCATCGGCCATGTTGTTGATCTCGTCCACGGTGACGCTGTTTGCTGCCATGTCTGTTATAAGCGACTGTGGCGTGGTGTGGTGTGGTGTGGCGTGGTTTGGTGTGGCGTGGTGTGGTGTGGTGTGGCGTGGTGTGGTGTGGCGTGGTGTGGCGTGGTGTGGCGTGGTTCAGTGGTGTAATGTGGTGGCTTGGTGCTGCGTTGATGTGGTGTGTTGGTTTGTGTGGTGGTGTGGTGTGGTGGTTTGTGAGTGTGTGGTATGGTGTGTAAAAACAGTTTAAGATGGTGGCGGTAGTGTGGTGTGTTAAGTTTGGCGGTCTATTGGTAACAAGTTGCTGTGATGTGAATACAAATTGGTTCTCAGCAAAAATTCTATTCAGCTAAAGTTTTTTTTCGTGAACATTCTTTGAAGATATAAAAATAAGTTAAATAAAAATTTCAAAAAAAAAATTTAAAAAATAAATTTAAAAAATAAATTTAGAAATAAAAGTCGAAACCTCGTATTTCTTCTTGGTAGCTTCCATGTTTTCCGAAATACTTTCCTTGGCCAACATCGCTTGTTCCTGTCGACAATTCATGATTTGGGAATTGGAATTGAGAATTTAAATTATTTCGGCAATACTGGGAGTAGATTAAAAAATAATAAATAAATAAAAAATAATAATATTATTATTATTTTTATTTTTATTTTTATTTTTATTTTTATTATTATTAGAAAGTTGAATTTTTGTTAATTTACAAATAATAGAAAAAATATCGGAATATCATGAAGATAGTTTTTTTAATATTAAAAAAAAAATTAATAAAAAAAAATTCTAAAATAAAAAGAAAACAAATCGATAATTTAATAAGATTGAAAAAAAATAATAATTTAATTATTTTTTCAAATATTGAAAAGTTAATTTAAATAAATAAATGTCCACCTTATCCATCATCCACTTCTCGAAGGACTCACACCTCATGCAGAACTTGAAGAATACTATGAACGCCTCCAGATTCCTGCGCCTCTCCTGTGCGGTGGTGGTGGTGGTGGTGGTGATGATGATGATGATGATGATGATGATGATGATGATGATGATGATGATGATGATGGTGATGATGATGATGATGATGATGATGATGATGATGATGATGATGATGATGATGATGATGATGATGATGGTGATGATGATGATGATGATGATGATGATGATGATGATGATGGTGATGATGATGATGATGATGATGATGATGATGATGATGATGATGGTGATGATGATGATGATGATGATGACGATGATGATGATGATGATGGTGATGATGATGATGATGATGATGATGATGATGATGATGATGGTGATGATGATGATGATGATGATGATGATAGTAATGATAATAATTTTTTTTAATACTGAATTTCAATTATCTTAATATCTAAGTGAAACAATAATTATCGAGGGATATACAAATACCCAACAATACAAACAAAATGCAAGGCTCACGGAAGTGAAGTGGGTGAGTTGTTGGTAGGAGTTGGTGATTCCTTGTTGTCGCTGTTCCACCCTCACCTTGTCAAAGTGCAGATTGTTCTGCGACCGAGCTGGTGTGGATGTTGTTGTTGAGGTTGTTGGGGTTGAGTGGGCGTTGGTGGGTTGTTGGGGGTGAGTGGGTGTTGGTAGGTTGTTGGGGGTGATATTTGTTGTTTTAATATAATTAAGAGACACCACACAAAAGCATGGAATTTCAACAACACTACACAACAACCAAACAGCACCACACCACGCAACAAAACAACACCACACAAACAAA
>OX387257.1:7149024-7151524 GCA_947562095.1 Branchellion lobata | reverse complement strand
AAGGAAAGATGAAGGAGGAATGAAGGAGGGATGAAAGAGGGATGAAGGAGGGATGAAGGAGGGATGAAGGAGGAATGAAGGAGGGATGAAGGAGGAAAGAGGGAAGGATGAAGGAAGATGGTGGGATGGAATGATGGAATTGGAATAGAGAGAAGAATGGAAGAAGTTAGAAAAAATAGATGATGATAGAAAAAGGAAGCGAATGGAAAAAATAGAAAAAACAAAAAGGTAAGGCGGAAGAATTTGATAATGAATGGGAAAAAATGAAGCAAGTTGATAAGCAGTAAGCTCTAAGATAAAAATCAAGTTGTATGAGTATAAGGTGGAATCGAACCGATGATGTTAGGGTTACCTGTGAAGTGTTCTTTCCGAAGTTTTGGTCGTTCAAAATTTTGGTCATCTCAGTCAACCATGAATCCCTGAGCAGAGCCTATAAGATGGATGAAGAAAGAAAAGATGAATGGATGAATGGTTTAATGGATGAATGAATGAATGTATGAATGAATGGTTTAATGAATGAATGAAAGAATGAATGGTTTAATGAATGAATGAATGAATGAATGAATGAATGAATGAATGAATGAATGAATGAATGAATGAATGGGTGGATGGAAAGACAAACGAGGAGTTAAATGAACAAATGAGCATATCAATGACGAATGATTGATGGAGGCAGTTGTAAGCGGCGAGAGATAAAAGAAGAGGATGTAAAAAGAGCATAAAGAAATGACCTTTCGGAAGAACTTCTCAGCCAGTTGCTTCAGTCGTTCTTGCCTGCAGAAACATACAACTTACTTAACTACCTGATCCTCCATCCCCATCCTACCATGCAACCATCCCACCATGCAACCATCCCACCATGCACCCATCCCACCATGCACCCATCCCACCATGCACCCATCCCACCATGCACCCATCCCACCATGCAACCATTCCACCATGCAACCATTCCACCAACCATCCAACTATTACACCATACAATCAACTCACAAACCATCACGTCAACTATTAAACAAACATCTCACCACCAGCCAACAACCGTCCACCCATCCACCATCCACCCATCCACCGTCCACCCATCCACCGTTCACCCAACCACCGCCCACCCAACCACCAACTACCCCCTCACCTACATCCAATCATTCAATCCCGTGAAAGATACAACTTTCTCTGCTACTTAAAAATAAGTCGCTGAGAAAAATAAAAACAATAGCAACAACGATAGCAACAACAGCAACGACAACAACGAAAGCAACAATAATAACAACAACAATCATCCATCCCGCCAACCAAACCATACACCCAACCACCACCCAAGCCACCACCCAAACCACCATCCAAGCCACCATCCAAGCCACCATCCAAGCCACCATCCAAGCCACCATCCAAGCCACCATCCAAGCCACCATCCAAGCCACCACCCAGCCCACCTAATGAGTTCTTCCCTGAGGCTGACTTCCCTGTCGTGTTCAGACCTCTCCAGTAATGTCCAGGCGGACTCAATGTCCCTCACCAGCCTGCCCTCTGGCGGGTTGTACTTCTTCTTGCCTCCGCTCTTCAACTTTGCCTGAATTTTGAAAAATAACGCCTCTATGTTTCCTCTCTCGTTGTACCTGTGGTGGTTGTGGAAATGGTTTGACGGGGTGGTTAGGTGGGGTGGTAAGGTGGGGTGGTTGTGTGGAGTGGTTTTGGAGGGTGGTTGTGTGGCGTGGTTTTGGAGGGTGGTTGTGTGGAGTGAAGTGGTGGGGTTGTACGTGGAAGTATTTATAGCTTTGTGGTGGTTGTGATAGTGATGATCCATTAGCTCTTCAACTAATTCATCCATTCAATTCCAGAAATCCATTCATTTTCACCCATCTATCCACCCATCCATTTAGCCATCCATCTGCCCACCCATGCACCCATCCATGCACCCATCCATACACCCATCCATGCACCCATCCATGCACCCATCCATGCACCCATCCATGCACCCATCCATGCACCCATCCATGCACCCATCCATGCACCCATTCATGCACCCATCCATGCACCCATCCATCCTGCACCAACTTGGGGGGTTTTTCCACCAGTCTGTACTGGGAAAAGTGGTTCATTTGC
Organism: Branchellion lobata; assembly: GCA_947562095.1. Taxonomy (NCBI): domain Eukaryota; kingdom Metazoa; phylum Annelida; class Clitellata; order Hirudinida; family Piscicolidae; genus Branchellion; species Branchellion lobata. The sequence continues at coordinate 7,149,424 of OX387257.1, read as the reverse complement.
GCCTGCAAACCCTCCACAGAATTAGGAAAGTTTCTGTTGTTCAGTTCCAGAATCTTCGCCTCTATCCATAGCAACAGGTTGCTAACCAGCCCCTCATAATCATCCTCCTCCTTCTTCAGTGCTATCAGAGTCGACAACACCTGGCGATAGTGGTTTGAGGGTTTATCGTGGAGTGTAGTGAAGTGGTGTTAGTGATTGTGCGGTGGAATTGTGATAAAATTGTGGTGAGTAGTGTGTGGTAGTGGTTGTTGTTGGAATGGTGTTCTAAGAGTATGGGTTTATTGCGGACTGTGTGGTGAGGTGTCATTTTGGACTGGTGTGGTGAGGTGTCATTTTGGACTGGTGTGGTGAGGTGTCATTTTGGACTGGTGTGGTGAGGTGTCATTTTGGACTGGTGTGG
>OX387257.1:7134024-7144024 GCA_947562095.1 Branchellion lobata | reverse complement strand
TTTAACCGCATAAGAATAATATTTCATATTTGACTATATTATAGGAATATTTTATATTTAAGTACAAAATATTTTTTATTTAATTACATCGCAATTTCATATAATTCGATTTTATTGCATAGAAAGGTATCATATTTCGTTGTAAAGCAACTCCTTGTGATAGAATCTTCCACAATCTAATACAATGTATTGATATGCATTTGATTTTAAGAGCCACGAGGAGGAGCGGAAGATTGAGATTGGAAAGCAATGATGGGACTAACGGCAGAGTAAAAGAGGTTAATTATGCAAAAATGAAGAGGCGCTTAAAAAAAAACAAACAAAAAAATCTCATTTAAAAAAAAACCTTGAAAAAACCTCAAAAAAATTAAAGTCGGACAAAATAAAAAATAAATAAATATTAGGAAAAAACTATTAAAAATAAAATAATTATTTAAATTATTTAATTATTATTTTTTTATTATTAATAAAATATTGTGTTGAATTTAATTAAGAAATGGATTTACTAACATAAAAAATAAATTGAATTTTAGACACAAGTATTATGCGGAATCGTAAAACAATAATTCAAAATATCGAAGGATATATGAGAAGGATAAGGATGTATGAGAATGAAAGAATGAAAGAAGGAGGTGAATGGAGGAGAAAAATGAAAGACGAAAGATGGATGAGAGAATGAAGGATTGAGAATTGGGAAAAGATAAATGAAAGATGTATCTGAGAGAGAGGATAGGTTGTGGATGTAATGGAAAAGGTGTTGTGGAGGTGATGGATGTGATGATAGAAAGGAGTGTTGTGGATGTGATGTATGTGATGATAGAAAGAAGTGTGATGGATGTGATGATGGAAAGGATGAGTGTTGTGGATGTGATGGAGGAAGTGTTGTGGATGTGATGGAGGAAGTGTTGTGGATGTGATGGAGGAAGTGTTGTGGATGTGATGGAGGAAGTGTTGTGGATGTGATGGAGGAAGTGTTGTGGATGTGATGGAGGAAGTGTTGTTAATTAATTGGGTCAATGAGAAGGCCCATTACTCATCCTGTCTGTTTCTATCAGTACGTTCTGTGTGTGCTTTGTTGTGTGCTTGCATGTGTGCGTTTGTTCGTTCGCTTGTTTGTTTTTTTGTTCGTTTGTTTGTTTGTTTGTCTGTATGTTTGTACGCTCAGTTGCGTTTTCGGTCAAATGCGCGTTCCTGCGTGTGATTGTTGACCAAAGTGGATGTGTTTGAAGACTCCATTACAACGAATTGCCTTGGAAGATTGGTTGAACGAAGCTTTCATCTCACTTTCGACTTATGAGCTTACAAGTTTCAGATCTTCGAGCATTCATGAGTGAGTGGTAATTTACAAGATTTCATTTCAAATATTCCTCCACACTGAGGTGTGATTTATCCCCATTAGGTGTGTGTTTATGTGGTTTTAATAAGGCTCTGTACGTGAGCTCCTTACACACATGTGAGCGTGATAAGTTCACACTCGTTTGCTTGTAAAAGGCCGAACGTGGGTTAGTATGTTTATGCGTGTGTTAGTATATTTATGTGTCTTTAAGTTTATTTATGTTTCTGTTAGTTTGTTTATGTTTTTGTTAGTTTGTTTATGTTTTTTTTAGTTTGTTTATGTTTTTGTTAGTTTGTTTATGTTTTTGTTAGTTTTTTTAATGTATTTATGTTAGTGTGTTTATGTACGTGTGTAAATTTGTTAATGTACGTGTGTTAGTGTGTTTATGTGCACGTTGGGGTACTTATGATTTTGTGAGTTTGTTTATATGTGTGTGTTAGTTTGTTTATATGTGTGTGTTAGTTTGTTTATATGTGTGTGTTAGTTTGTTTATATGTGTGTGTTAGTTTGTTTATATGTGTGTGTTAGTTTGTTTATATGTGTGTGTTAGTTTGTTTATATGTGTGTGTTAGTTTGTTTATATGTGTGTGTTAGTTTGTTTATATGTGTTTGTTAGTTTTTTTGAGCGTGTTAGTATGTTTTTATGTAGTGTTGTACGTTAATGTATGGTAGTGTTAGTATTTGTATGTGTGTTAGTGCGTTTTTTATGTGTTTGAATGTGTGTAAGTATCCAAGTTTATTTGTCATTATGACCCACACACGTGTTGCATGCTCACATACGTTCGTTTTGGTGTGATCACAAACGTTAGAATGTTCAAAAACCCGTATTTTTACAAACACACACACACACACACACACACACACACACACACACACACACACACACACACACACACACACACACACACACACACACACACACACACACACACACACACACACACACAAACACACACACACACACACACACAAACACACACACACACACACACACACACACACACACACACACACACACACACACACACACAAACACACACACACACACACAAACACACACACACACAGACACAACATACACCCGTATCAGTAAGTTCACAAACGTGTGCGTGCATAAAAGACACCACATGTGCACATGAGAATGTTAAGCACCCAATGGGGGCAGTAAAGATCCATTTAGACAACAATAATTACTCTAATTGAAATAATTATTATTACAAAATAGAAATAAATTATATTTCAAATATCGAAAATTCATAAAAATTGTGGAAAGAATAAAAATAAAGAAATAAAAACGGAGGACAAAAACGAATGTAATGAAATGGGACGGAGGAAGAGAGGGGTTATGGATGTGATTTCATTTTAATTATAACAACTTCCATTCAAACACCGGAGCCGCTGGAGTATTTTAGTACATTCGCTACAGATGGACGCATTGAGTACAAACGCTTATAATTACTAGTACTGCATGGACACCAGAGAGATCTGAAGGAGTCTTTGTTCCAACTAATTTCTCGCCTTTGTTCGTCTCAGTTGACTCCTTGGCGCTATAAAAATCGGATTCATTAATTATTGTTTTAGACAGCTTGTTTTCAAATATAATCTAAAACAACAAGTTGAAATGTTAGTTGAAGGTTGTAATGATTGGTAGATCCTTTATAAATCACTCACTCTAGTTGTCGTGCTTACAAAACATACAAGGCTTACAAGGCGTAAAAATAATAAAAAATAAATATCGAAAAACAAATAAATAAAAATAATAATAAAAAAAATATCAAAAACAAAAAAAATAAAAATAATAAAAATAAATATCACAAAACAAATAAATACAAATAATAAAAAATAAATATCACAAACAAAAAAATAAAAATAATAAAAAATAATAGAGGTAATGTTGAAGATTTACGGAGACACAGAGACTATTTTGGAATGGGGTGTTTGTTTCAGGAGAGTTATGGGGAGATTATGGGTGGTGGAGTGGTGGCGATGGTGGGGTGATGTCGATGATAGGGGGTAACAATGAAAATAAAAATAATATATAGAATAATAATAATAATAATAATAATAATAATAATAATAATAATAATAATAATAATACTAATAATAATAATAATAAAAATACTAATAATAATATTGAGAATATTAAAAATTGAAAAACAAAAATTATGAATGTATATATTAATAAAAATAAAAGTAATAACAATAATAATAATAATAATAATAAAATAGAAAAAATTATATAAATAATAATAATAATATTATTATTATTATGAGGGAGGGTGTAGACTATGGGGGTGTGTATGTTTACGCCTTATCTGCCTTCATCGAAAAATTTATTAATTCGGTGTCGTGAAACTGTGTTATTGAAATTTATTATTATTACTATTATTATTTTTATTAATTTTTTTAAAAATTATTATTATTATTATTGTTGTTGTTATTATTATTATTATTATTATTATTATTATTACCATTATTACTATTATGCTTTTCATGTTATCGTTTAGGCATCAAACGTACTATATCAGCCCTCTTCCTGTCTTCCTCCTGCTTGTGTGGAGGAGAGCGCTCTTGAACAGAGTGATCAGCCTTATACAAATGCTTTGATTAGATTAGATTAAAAAAGATTAGAGTAGATTAAATAAGATTAGATTAGATTAAATAGGATTAGATTAGATAAAATAAGATTAGATTAGGTTGAAAGCATTTTTTTTTATTTTACAAAAAAACCTCATTGAATTAAACCTGATCAAATAATTTTTCATGATTTCATTATTATTTTTTATGTTTTATTATACATCGCGAACCATAATAAAAACGTTTTTATCTTTTAATTAACGCTTGTAAAACAAAAGATTTTTTTTTTAAATTAAAAATTCTTTTATTACTTTTGTGGCAAAAAAATTATGATAATAAAAAAGGAAATAATAATTTTTTCATATTCGGCGTCATTCCAGCCACCACAGACAACGGCGTAACTGCAGTGGAGTTACAGATGTGTTTTTATGTGGTTTGAAAAAAACCTTTGAAAACACTAGACGCCATTAAATATATATAAAAATGTATATGAAAAAAAATTATAATAATAATAAACAAATAATGAAAAGAAATAATAAAATAATAATAAATGGTGATTGATAGAAAGGGATAAATGAATGAGTGAAAAAAAATAACAAAGAATGAATAAAGAAATGAATAAATAAATAAATAAATAAAGAACTGAATAAATAAATAAATAAAAAATAAATAAATAATAAATAAATAATATACAAAAAGACAACGGAAAAATAATAATTGGAAGAACACAGCGGTGATGGATCCTTTGAAGCCGCTTCGACAGGCAGGAAGGAGCAGACGATGAAACTATTTTAATCAACCATCGCTCCCTTATCGCTCTTGCCCGTATTTATTGAGTAATTTTGTACTCACTAAAACACTATTAAGTATTCTTGTCTGACGCTACGTGCTGGATGTTTTTGAAAGCTATTATTATTATTATTTGTATTATCATTATTATTATTATTATTATTATTATTATTATTATTATTATTATTATTTATATTATTGTTTTAATATTATTTTTGATATTTTTTAATATTTTTAAATAATTTTTTATTTTTCATTTTTCATTTTAGAGACTCGAAACTCTACGGGGTTGATGCCACTATAATAATATTTGTATTTGCATTTTATTGTATTTTATCGTATTGTATTGTATTGTATGTTAACAAAGTGAGGGTTGATGCAATTTTAGAAAATGAACAAAGAAATATTTTTTCAGATAACAAACATTTCTTTTATGAACAAAACAAATTTTAAATTTAAAAAATCTAAGACAAAAAAAAATTTCACTTTTTTAGATATTAAAAATACAAAAAAATTTTTTTTTAATTCTAAAAATTAAGCATAATTATCGAGACAGCATGGAGGTAAAATGATTTCACGTTCGGACATTGCTTAATGGCTGTAAATAATATTAGAATTTATTTATTATATAAATAAAATAAAGTTAAGAAAGCGTAAAGAATGATTAAAATGCATTTATCGATGTGAAGAAAGAAAGAAATGTTGATGGAAAAGTAATAAAACTAATTTATTTTGATTTGAGTTTTGAAAAAATAATAATAGAACTGAAATAATTGAGAGAAAAAGAAGATAAAAAAAACAAAAACAAAAATAATTAAGAAATAATAAATGAAAAAAATAAAAAAAGGAAGAAAAATGAAAATAAAACCAAAATAATAGAAAAATAAAATGAAATAAGTAAATAATGGTGAAAAGTGAAGAAAACAATAAATAATAACAAAATAAGATAAAATAAAAAAAAAAGAGATATTTGAAAAGATTTATGGATGAATAAAATCTTTCAAAAACCTTAAAAAGTTCGAAATTTCGATTTAAAAGTAAATTTCGATAATGTAAGCAAATGACTCATGGCGCTTGGCGAGAGAAGTGGTGTGTAGTGGTGTTTAGTGGTTAGTAGTGGTTTGTAGTGGTTTGTAGTGGTGTGTAGTGGTGTGTAGTGGTGTGTAGTGGTGTGTAGTGGTTTGTAGTGGTGTGTAGTGGTTTGTAGTGGTGTGTAGTGATGTGTAGTGGTGTGTAGAGGTTTGTAGTGGTGAGTAGTGGTGAGTAGTGGTGTGTAGTGGTGTGTAGTGGTGTGTAGTGGTGTGTAGTGGTGTGAGGTGGTGTGTAGTGGTGAGTAGTGGTGAGTAGTGGTGTGTAGTGGTGTGTAGTGGTGTGTAGTGGTGTGTAGTGGTGTGTAGTGGTGTGTAGTGGTGTGTAGTGGTGTGTAGTGGTGTGTAGTGGTGTGAAGTGGTGTGTAGTGGTGTGTAGTGGTTTGTAGTGGTGTGTAGTGGTGTGTAGTGGTGTGTAGTGGTGTGTAGTGGTGTGAGGGTGCCGATGGGTGGGCATGAGATTCTTGCGAGAAATGAAAGGTACTGAGCAATCTTATCTCGATTTGAACATTGAAACACTCTAGATTTATCGATAAATATTTGAAATATGCAAGGTGTGGTATGTAGACGTACCCTTGCGTCTTTCGCTTGCACCATAGCAATAGAGCGTCTTTAGCATTTACCTTGTCAGCGTTTTCGTGTTCGTTCTGTAGTGGGTGGCAGTGATGGTGGTGATGGTGGTGATGGCGATGGTGATGGTGGTGAATGAGGGTGGATGAGGGTGGATGGTGAAAAGGTTTACAATTATGTAAAAACCATTATGGTTTCGGAATATATCCTTTCCCCCCAATCCCCCCTTCCCCAACACAGTTCCCTCTCAATCCTCTTGCCCCCTTTCCCTGTTTTCCCAGACATCTCTTCTAATTACCCTCTCCCCATCCAGTCCTCACACCTCCCCCACAGACCACTTCGATCACGATGTCTTGTATTTGAAACCTCAGGATGATGGTCCAGATGAGGCCCAAGATGAGCGTGGGGTTTCCATCCACTATGTCCTCTGCCCCTATGTTCTCAAAGGTTATCTGTGTTTGTGTGTTTGTGTGCATGCGTGCGTGTGTGTGTGTGTGTGTGTGTGTGTGTGTGTGTGTGTGTGTGTGTGTGTGTGTGTGTGTGTGTGTGTGTGTGTGTGTGTGTGTGTGTGTGTGTGTGTGTGTGTGTGTGTGTGTGTGTTGTTGTGTGTGTGTTTATTTTTGTGTGTGTTTGTGGCGCTTTTGTGGTAGGCTGTGTAGTTGTATGTGCAGTTTTGTGTGTAACTTCCTGCGTGACCACACATATGCGCTTTAATGCGCTAGATATTGTGGTAAAAGGGTTTTCGCGTGTGTTTATATAATTTCCTAGCTAACTAGGTTATGGTGTGGTTAGTAGAGGCCGTGGCTAGGTAGTGAAGATTTGTTGAAAGCGCCTTTTAAGTTTATAGCTTCGTGTTCCATTGTTCTCACCGTTATTTTTAAAAGTGGTAGGAGTATTATTTCTTTGTTCCTAAAGATAGTTTTTCAAAATTATATAGCGTGTTATTTAATCTTTTTTGAAAATATATTTCGAAATATATATGCTTCGTTGTTCAGAATGGTTTTAACAAAATAATGTTAAAAATTAGAGGATGGCTCTTTATAATAAGAGCAAATTTTTAACATTTTTTTTTCGAAAAAGTTAAAAATGCATTTGTTACAATTGGCGAGCCTTTGAGGCACTCACCTTCGTTGCCAGGAACTGCAGACATCGTCCCACATTCTCGCATTTCTGTACTCTCAACATGCCCCTGTGAAATCATAGTCATCATCATCATCATCATCATCATCATCATCATCATTATTATTATTTTTATTTTTATTTTTATCATTATCATCATCATCAAACTGCTATCATCACAACCACCATCACCCTCATCAACATCTCCACCACCATCATCATAATCACCATTTTCAACCTTCATAGTAGCCGCCTTCAGTTCAGTCTTATCTACACAAACATTCCATCATAATCAATCACAACACCAGTCACTGCCTTTTATCAAACTCCAAACAACCCCCAATAAAATCTCATATTTCTCACAAGCACTAAGTTTCTATTGAATCTAACACCCCTACTCCCCCTCCCCCTCCCCCTCCCCTTCCATATTTGGACTCTCCCCACCCTCCCTTCAATAACCACACCCACCACTTCAATAACCCCACCCACCCTTTCAATAACCTCACCCATTGCCCTGTCAATCGTTTCTCTCATCCCTTCTTTTTTCAATAGCTCCACAAATTAAACACCACCTCCCACCACCCACCAATCACTAGCCCCACATACCAAACCACCCAACAACCACCCACTCATATCCACACCCATCCATACCCACCTCTATTCATTACTCATGCAAACCCGTTATTCCCCCACCCAGACCTACCCCATCCATCACCCCCCCCCCCCTAGATTTACCCCATCCATCATTTCCCCCCCTCCATCCAGACCTACTCCATCCATCATCTCCTCCACCCAGACTCCCCAAATCTCACACCCATCTCACCCACCCACCTGTTGGGTTTTCCGAAAAGTTCTCCAGAGATGATGACTAGAAGGTTCATAAGGACCTTCCCATCAGCCAGGTCTGTGAACAGGTCATCCACCGACATGTTTATCTGGAGGGGAAGGGGGTGATGGGGGGTGTGAGTGAGTGGGTAGATTTATCTAGGGGAATGTGAGGGGTGGGTAGATTTATCTGGGGGAGGGGGGGGGGGGGGGGGGGGAGGGGAGGGGAAGTTGGTGGGTGATGGGTGTGGCAATGATGGTCATGACGTGAGGAGAATAAATAATGATTAAAAAAGATGAAATTATTGGAATGCAATGAAATTCTATCCAAAAAGCGCCGAAACCAGCAACTGAGGCGCCCCCGTTTAATTTAAAGCAAACGTAATCAGAATTATTAAATAAGAAAAATGATGACAAAAATAAAAAATAAAACGAAAAATAAATAAAAATAGAAAAAGAATAAAAAGAAGAAAAAGAAGGAAAAAGGGAAAAATAAGAAAAGAGAAGAACATGACATAATCATGTGAGAAAAGACGAGATGATTATCACGACAGAGAGGTCAATAGAAGTTGTGGCTTGAAGGCGATGTTGGGTGTAGTATGTAGAACTGAAAGTTCGACTTGCTAGCTCTCTAGGGAGCGAGTGATAGAGCACACACATCAACAAAAATTCTAATCACTCAAGCTCATTGGGCTTATTAAACGTGCCAAGACTTGCTGAGGCTTTTTAACGGCATTCCGTGCGACAAGATGAAATTGAATTAAATTAATTAGAAAGAAAAAAAATAGTGGAAAAATAAAAAAAGAAAGTATTGAAAATTAATTTGGAAATACATGAATAAAAAAAAATTAAAAAATAATATTGTATAACTTCAAAGTTCAAAACATAAGGTCCTTGAGACTGAAGAAACAAAAAAAATTGAAAAGATTTTAAACATAAATGAAGATTCATTTTTGAATATTTTCAAATGATGTTATTGATTGATTTATTTGTACAAAACCTCTCCATAGATGGGTATGAAAGACATATCGTGTTAATATTTGTATACAAAGCAGATTATATTTGAGCAATACACAAAAAGACATTGTGTTGAGGTGGTGATAAATTGTGGAAAAAATTGAAGAGTAAATCAGAGAACAAAGAAGGTCAATGGTACACTGAAAGACGATACAATAAAATACAAGGCTGTGTATTTTGGAAGGGGATTTCAATCGGCAGCAGGCCCTAACGGCGAAGTCTTCAAAACACATGACAGACCATGAAAAGATTGCATTACAATGCACACCAAAATACACAATGAACTACACCACGCACAACACCACACTACAACACCACGCACAACACCACACTACAACACCACACACAACACCACACTAAATCACACACCTCAATACACTGCCACAATACACTAACTACAACATACTATACGACACCACACTACACAAAACACATCAAAAAATACAATACGCTATAGAACAAAACACTTCATACAACACACTACACAACACAACGCCCCAAACAAGCTAATACAAACACGAATATTGTTAAAGTGGCATCAAAGCTTTTTGATACAGAGAGAACTTTAAGAACACAACAAGGAAGAAGAGAGGAAGGAGAGAGGAAGAAGAGAGGAAGAAGAGAGGAAGAAGAAAAGGAAGAAGAGAAGAAGGAGAGAGGAAGGAGAGAGGAAGGAGAG
>OX387257.1:7104024-7129024 GCA_947562095.1 Branchellion lobata | reverse complement strand
ATTAGATTTAACAACAATAAAAAGAACAATAAAAAATAAAAAAAAACTATTTCAATTATTATTATTATTGGTGCAAAGGTTATTTTCAATTTTTATTCTCAGTCAAGCTATTTTCATAGTATTATTGTTTTTATATAGTTTTAAATATGACTTTATTTTTATTTATTATTATTTTTCTTTATTATAATTTATTTTTATTTATTATTATTTCTCTTTATTATAACTTATTTTCAATATTCCTATACATTCCCTAGTCATTTGTTGTTATTGTTGTTTTTATTATTTTTTAACCGTTGTTTTACTACTGTTTTTATTATTGTTGTTTTCGGCCTAATTAATATTCTATTAACGTTCAGTTGATGATAGTCTTATCATTATTGTTATTATTATTATTATTATTTTATTATTATTATTATTTATAGTATTATTATTATTGTTTATAGTATTATTATTATTATTATTAAAGGTTTTTTAAAACTATTATTATTAGTATTATTGTTGCTGTCATTAGCATATTATTATTATTATTATTATTATTATTATTATTATTATTATTATTATTATTATTATTATTAGTATTATTATTATTTCTGTTGTTTTCATTGTCGGCACCTTTTCCAGGAAGGAGTTACACCATTTGGTGAAAGTCTTCTTCTGAACATACTGTCGTTCTTGCTGCAAGACCTGTGTGTGTGTGTGTGTGTGTGTGTGTGTGTGTGTGTGTGTGTGTGTGTGTGTGCGTGTGTGTCTGTGTTTAAAATCTTTACATATTACAAAATTAGTGACAGAGATCAAGTTTCATCAGAAGATGAGTAAGCTAGAGTAGAATGTAGATTGTAGTGCTGCAAAGAGCTTGTGTATACGTATACCTTAATATTTGTGAAGTCAAAAATATTTTTAATAAATTTAAAAAAATAATAATTAAAAAAATTATTTAAAAATTCTAAGTCCTTGCCATCGAAAAAATAAATTTAGAGTAATAATATTTTGCAAAGCAATCGAAGGTGAAAAAAATGTTCTGTTTTAATTGATTAAAAGTCTTCAACCAACCACCAATTAGAGAACAACCATTGATTAGGTGAAATTCCATAATTAATTCAGCAACAAGTAAAAATTGATGACCCATCATACATACCTTGATGCGTTCAGTTTCATAAATGGCAGCGCTGTCCTTGGGTTCTGAGGAGGTTTCCCTGGAACTGCGACTGCTGGAGTGGCTGCGGTGGTCGTTGTACCTTTCCGGGGTGGTGCGGTGGGAAGAAGAGTTGTTGTAGGCTTGGATGTAGCTACTGCTGCTACGATCAATGGAGCTGTCGTTTGACATGGGCTTGCTCTTGTGAGAGTACATATTGGCTGAATGGTGTGTGACTCAGCTTTCCTGGGTAATGGGTGTTGATTTTGGGGGTGATGACCTCAGGGTTGAAGGGGTGAGAAAAATGGAAATGGAGTTTGGTGGGGTAGAAAATTGACAGGGTACGTGAGGTCGAGTATGAAGGTGAGAGAATGAGGAGTGAAGGGTAGGGCAGTTTCCACTGGTGCTCTAATGAGCTGGTGGTGGTGTGGTGTGTCTTGCTCCTTGTCTAGTTAATTAAAATCTTTCCTTACTATCACTTTATAGTTTTTATTTCAAATTTGTTATAGTCTTCAAAAGTAATCCAACTGCAATTCCAAAATCAGAAATTCTGTCAGTTTAAAAAAACACAAAGTACTAGAAATCCTTGGAAACGCTTTGAAATGTTGATATCTTTAATGCTCAGTGTGGTGAATCTGCAGATTGGAAATGTATTCATAAGCCATTATTCAGCTGAGACAATATAGCTTCAATATTTGTTCCTACTATTAATATGGGGTAATGTAAGACGACGCAAGATTAGGTTATATAATGAAAGAATCTTTTGTACCAGCTCATTGAGAACATTGGTACTGCAATGTAATATTGAAAAAAGATACACAAGAATCTTAGTGATATATATATTGGAAAGTAATGGACATGTATATATATGTGAAAGATATCCTTGGATATATATATAGGTTGTTTGGACTCATGAACAGTCAATTGAGGAGCATCAAGTGATTGCATGCCTTATTAGTCATCTTTACCTGTACTATAACTTGTGGCTAGCACAAGAGGTGACACTTTTAGTTGCTTTTTCAATGTATACAGAACTCCAAGTCAGCACTAATGAATGAAATGAATAAGTTGTTTAATACTGTTAAAATGCATGCATAAATTGTTCAACTGAAGCTGTGACTTTTTTCTATCATAAATTCATAATTTACAGTAGTTTATGAAGTGTGAAAAAAGAACAGAGTATAACCTTGATATATTGTTTGTTGGTCAGCATTTTTTAAATAGTTACTGATATTTTTTATTCTATGATAATTAGAGTTCTGTAAAACAGTTGTTTTGTTTTATTCAAAAAAACATTGAAAAACGCTTTTGAATGGAAATGAAAAATATGGTAAAAAATAAAAAGCTTTATTTATTTTTCAGAATATAATGAGTCAATAGTTGTCTAAAATCCAGCAACAGTTATAACAACTTTAATTTGAAATTTAGAAATCATTAGTTGAAAAAAACTATGAGAAATTTTATTAATGGAAAGATATAGATTCACCTTTTAAAGAAATGATTTTAAAAAAAGATTGTATAATTTTAAGTTATAGACAGGAGCCATAGACCAGTATCCACACGGCCCGCAACTAAACAACCACCTTTCGCGGTGCTAAACTTTAAATACATTGCATATGTCTATGTATTCATATACATAAGCCCACGCGTGTAAAGAAGTCTGTATGAGATGAAAAAAAATTTTGGAAAAAAAATTCAGTCATTTAAAAGTATTTTTCTCAATGCTAGAGATACTGAAAAATGCAATCGAAATATGCAAACTGATTGAAAAACAATGCATCAATTATTTAAATTAGATTAGAAGGTGAAGATGGCTTTTTATGCTATAAGAAATAAAGAGTTTAAAAATTGAACAGGTGCAGAAGGCGTACAGGTGAGCTCGAAAATGAAGTAAATTGTCACTGTTTATTTATAGAACATCCAGAAATAAATATCAAACAAACTACACTGAAACGCAATCTGAATTCATAAAAATTATCCAATTCCAAGGCTAATGTAATCTACTTTTTTCAGAAACTTATGTAGCGCTTACTTTATTCAAGGCTACTTGTTTTAGTGCTTCATTTAGTTAGCACTTAGGCATATTATTGATTCATAATAGATGGTAGGTCTAGCTTTAGGGCTTATCAAATACTGATTTTTTATTTAAAAAAACATTGAAAAATTGCCAAACATTTTATTTCGAAATTTTCATTACTTCAGGCTTGACTATAGAATTCTGTCAGCTTCAACTCTTAAAACCTGGAATATAAAAAAATTCAACTACTAAAATAAAATAAACCCATATTTTTTTATACTAAAATAACGAACTACTTGAATAAACTAACTCGCTAAATTTAACGTGTTATCATAAAATGTATACATAAAAATTACTATTTATTATATTTCTCATAGGTAATATTTTCGCCAATCAATGACTGGTAAACTAATGTAAAACAAATAAAAGTGTTCATCAGTCTTTTTTTGAAAATAATCAAACATAAGCTGTGAAAACATCAATAAATTCTGAAAAATTAAAGTAAATTTATTCTTTTAGTGTTCTTTTTAGTGAAGTAATGGAAGTAAAAAATGTATTAAAAAAGCAAAATATATAACTTGATCAAATAATTGAATATAGAGAGGAAAAAACAAGAAAAATTTTTTTTTCTAAGAATACATTTAAATTAAATTAAATTTCATGTATAACATTCTTTTAGCTAAATTTATTCACACTTACATCTTATTATCTTGAAAATAGAGATGGATAAAGTCTTCGATTATTGACCAAATAAAAACTTTTTAATTTTTAAGTACTTCTGAATTTTTTAACATAAATTATTTTAAAAATAATTTATCAGCTCTAAAATATTTTTCGAGTGCAGATATATTTCTCTCGAAACAAACATAAGTACATAAGTTGTTCGGAATCTGTGACACATAAAATCTTTGAATTATACCTGTTGGTACTTATTCATACAAAAATTCAACTCTATTTTGACTCAGTAACTTCCATTGTTTTAGTTTCAACTTCTAGCTATGACTTTTATAAATTTACTTAACTTCTTAGTCTGCTCTTGTTAATTACTTGTTCCCAATTATTAAGGATGTCATCATGGCCTGGTGAAGTTTACATGGACAGGAAAGAACATAAGGGTGGAGTTCGAAATGGGTTTCACAAAGAAGATTTCACTAAAAATGGCGTAAATAATAAAACCGACGGATATCTTCAGGATAGTTTTTCTAATTTCCACCGGGACTATCCTCAACACAAACACGGCCTTATACTCAAAAAAGTACACGCAAAAGACATTCCAGACAACCAAGGCAAGAATATTTCTTCAATAAGTTACTATTATCCTGCTCAGAAAACTTCAACGCATTCTCAAAAATCGCCTGCGACGCCAGAGTTCAAGAAATTTGTTTATAATGGCGGAAGAAACGTCAATTCAGAGGTGAAAGTGGATGAAGAAAGGATTCTACCTGTTCATTTGAATCCCATTCTTTTGAAAGATTTGAAGTCAAGGCGTTCTTCAGAAGAATTCTCACTTGAGAATTTTGAGCACAAAACTGCGGGCAAGGATGATGATGTTTTTGAAACTTTGGATGGAGGTGTCAAGCAACACTACATGTCTAATGAGCAGAGGATAGAGTTGGAGTATGGAAAAGGGTTTGTCCAAAAACTTTTGCAAAAGTTCAAAACTTTGTCGCAGCATTCTCCTCTGACCTCTCCCCACTCCGACCACACCAAATCTCCTCTTCTTCACTCCAGACCCTTCCACTCCAGTCTTTATTCAGACCTTGTAGGTCATGAAAATGTCAAGATCATCTGTCCTAAGCAACACACCAAGGAAAATGATCATGTGTTGGGGGAACATTACATCAGTAAGATTGAAGATTCAGGAAATGGAAAAAGTTCTAATGAATTTCTTCTCAAGTACAAGGAAATCAGACTTAAAAGCCACAACAATGATGATGGTATTGATCTTGCTGAAACAGGTGGTGATAATAGTGAATATAAAAGTTATTTTGATAATAATGGTCTTTTTGACAAAGGTAAGATTAAATCAAGTGGTGATAAGGTTGTAAATGAAAAAACGCCCATCATTGTTGCTAAAAATAGAAGCATTACCTTGCCTACCTTTGAAGAAAAAAATCTCAACAATAGGAATAATTTACAAATAACACACACCTCTAGCAGCACCAAAAAGAACAATGAGGAGAATGAAGAGAGTGTCAAAGAGAGTACCAAGGAAAAGGAGAAGGAGAAAGACAAGGAGAAGGACAAGGAGAAAGACAAGGAGAAGGACAAGGAGAAAGACAAGGAGAAGGACAAGGAGAAGGACAAGGAGAAGGACAAGGAGAAGGACAGAGGAGAAGACACAAATATAGACAAGGTGTCAAACACACTGTGTATGTTTGAAAAACTTTTCTGTAACAAGAAGAAAGATTCTACTGTAAGCACAGTTCTACAGAGCTCAACTAGTGCAAACATAACTAGTAATAGTACAACCTGCACTAGTACTAGTTCTACTACTACTGTTAAAAGTACTGATGGAAAACGAGTACTACTATCTCCAAAACCATTACTTAAACCTGCTACAAATACTACTACTACTACTACTACTACTACTGCTACTGCGTCTAGTACTACTACTACTTCTACTTCTTCTTCTAGTACAAATGATGTTTCAACAAGTCGAAATTCCTTCAAATCTACCACACCAACCATTCACCCATACTTCTCTTCTAGTGTTGGCTCAAATGCAACCAGCCACACTGGTGAAGTTGGTGATGATCATGACGCTGACGATGATAAAAATATAAATAATAATAATAGTAATAATAATAATATAAATGATAATATAAATAATAATGATGATGATAATACAAATAATACTAATAATAATACTTTCTATGGAGATGATGAAATGTCAATGGCAGGCAGGAACAAGACATACCAGGTGATGAAGATGAACAAGATCAAGCAGAGGAGGGACTCTGCTGATAGACTCCTCCCACCCTCCAATAAGCTCCGCCCACCCACTCTGAAAGTTGTCCCACCCACTCTGCAGGCCAATAAACTTACCACCACTACTACTGCTGCTGCTGCTGCTGCTTTTGCTGATAATAATAATAATAATAATAATAATAATAATAATAATAATAATAATAATAATAATAATAATAATAATAATAAAACCATTAACGGCAATGCTGTCACTAGTAATAATATAATTATTAATAATGAGAATAATAAACTTGAGAGTGACGCCAAAGTCACAAGGAAGGCTGCTGGGTGGGAGGTTGGAGGAGGCATCAGTAGGTTGAAGGAGGAGTTTGAAAGGGCTTCATTGAAGGAAGGAAGTAAGAAAAACGATGGAGATGGGTTGGTAAAGTCAAAGACAACAACCGTCACTCCCCAAACCAATGTTATAACAACAACAAAAGTAACATCAGAAACTACGAAAGAAACAACAACGACAACAACTGTCACCACACCAACCACATCTACCACTGCTACCACACCAGCCACACCTACCACTGCTACCACATCAGCCACAGCCACCACTGCCACACCAGCTGAAAGCTCAATGAAACCTGCCTCGAAGAATGCCATTCCATCACTCCCATCCACTGCCTTTGTTTCTGCCACATCTTCATGCTCCACAGAAGATGCAATTGTTCCATCAGCCACCATTCCGACCACCAAACCAGCCACACCTACCACCAAACCAGCCACACCTACCATCAAACCAGCCACACCTACTACAAAACCAACTTCTCCTACTGCTAAACAAACCAGTTCTGTTACTAATCCAGCCGCACCAACCACCAAAACAAGCGTTCCAGCCACCAAACCCACCACAGCAACGACCACTCCAGCCACACAAGGAGCAGTGGCTCGTCCAGGGAAACTGCTGATCCGAGCTGCAGCTGCTGGCAGCCACAAACAGCTGAAGATGCCACACTACAATGACGTCACTACGGGAGAATTCGTTCCCACCTCCAAGCACATCTTGGATGAGTTGCAGTTGATTGACAGCTCTTGCGACCAATTGACTCCTCCTGAGGTCATTGGGGGTGGAGTCATTGTGGGCAAGTCCAAGTTGCAGAAGAACAAGAAGAATAAAGAGGTTTGTGGTGGTGGTGGTGGTGGTGGTGGTGGTGGTGGTGGCGGTGGTGGTGGTGGATGTGGTTCTGGTGTTGCTGGTGATGATGGTAATAGGGGGGGTGGTTGTGGTGGTAATGATGGTGGTGGTGGTGATAAGGGTGATGATATGCCTGTAGCATAATGGTTAGCAAGCCCGCTTTAAAAAAGTGAGAGTCAGGGTTCGATTCCTGGTTAGGCTCAGGTTTGAGTTGTTAACAACAAACGCCCTCCTAGAGTGGCTTGGTCACCCAGTTGCGTCTCAGTTGCTTGCTTTGGCGCTTCACTATTTGAATTTATTGTTTATTTTTATTACTTTTAGGATGGTGATGATGATGATGATGCTGATGATGATGACGACGATGATGATGATAATGATGATGATGATGATGATGATGATGATGATGATGATGATGATGATGATGATGATGCTGATGATGATGATGATGATGATGATGACGATGATGATGATGATGATGATGATGATGATGATGATGAGGATGTTGATGACGATGACGACACCTATTTATCTTACTTAGACATTCAACACTTCTCTTTATTTTTGTTCATTTCAGCTCGTTTATCATCCACCCACCTTCTTACTCATATCTCTTAAGCTCTTCTTCATTCATATTTCTTTCATTTATATATATATATATATATTATTAAATATATGTATATATATATATATATGTGTGTGTGTGTGTGTGTGTGTGTGTGTGTGTGTGTGTGTGTGTGTGTGTGTGTGTGTGTGTGTGTGTGTGTGTGTGTGTGTGTGTGTGTGTGTGTTGTGTGTGTGTGTGTGTGTGTGTGTGTGTGTGTGTGTGTGTGTGTGTGTGTGTGTGTGTGTGTGTGTGTGGCTGTGTGTGTGTGTGTGTGTGTGTGTGTGTGTGTGTGTGTGTGTGTGTGTGTGTGTGTGTGTGTGTGTGTGTGTGTGTGTGTGTGTGTGTGTGTGTGTGTGTGTGTGTGTGTGTGTGTGTGTGTGTGTGTGTGTGTGTGTGTGTGTGTTATCTATTTCGTTTCATTTCTTTATTCATATTTATTTATTATTTATTTCTATTTTATATATTTCTTCTTCTTCTTTTGTTTATTCGTTTTTTTAATTTATTGTAGGAAAGTTTCATTTAATTAAGACCGTCAGTCTCGTAATCCAATCATAACTTCTTATATAAACACACACCCACACAAACCCACACACACACACACACACACACACACACACACACACACACACACACACACACACACACACACACAGAGGGAGCTCAGGTTTGAGCAAGAGGTGATGACACACATATATCCATCTGAAGAGGTGGCTGCTGAACTGTATGAGACTCAAGGTGGAAGGGATTTTTGTTTAATTAATTAATTAATTAATTTGTCAAATAAAAAATAAATAGTAAAATAATTCATTTCAAAATCAAATTATTAATTTAAAAAAAAAATAAAATTAATGAATACAAAAAAAACGAATATTATTATAGTGGCATCAACCCCATAGAGTTTCGAGGCCATATGTTGATTTAATAAAGTTAATTTGAAAAAATCCATAAAAGAAGTCGAATAAAATATAAAACATATAAATAATAATAAATTTATTATTAAATCCATAGCTCCAGATGAATATAACCACTTTTAAATAGACAATTTTAATATTTTTAACAACTACTAATAATCTCTCATTAATGCCAATCTGAAAGTTCCATTGAAACCAACAGGCAAGCTGGACCTGGTGTTCGTGTGAGCAAGAGTCAATGATATTCCCCCGTCATTTCAACAACTGTTTTTCTTTGTTTATTTTTCAAATTTTGTTTTCTTTTTCATTTTTCAAAAGTCTTATTACTTTTTTCCAGTTTTTTTATCAAGAAATTTCTTTTTTTTTTCTTTTTTTCTTAATTTTTTCCATTTTTTTTTTCGATTTTCATTTTGCAACGTTTTGATTCGAGTTTCAAATTGTGATTTCGTGTTGATTTTCTACCTTTTTGAATACACCTTTGCAATCTCTTGCGTATACGTGGGTGTGTGTGTGTGTGTGTGTGTGTGTGTGTGTGTGTGTGTGTGTGTGTGTGTGTGTGTGTGTGTGTGTGTGTGTGTGTGTGTGTGTGTGTGTGTGTGTGTGTGTGTGTGTGTGTGTGTGTGTGTGTGTGTGTGTGTGCGTACGCACGTGTATGTGTTTGTGACTGTCTTATCTTTAGGAATTTCATCGATCGTTTCAGCTTGTGTATTACTTTTCAAAATCATTTCTTCTTATTTTATCATTTTTGTGTTCCATCAAAACCAAATGGTATTGTATCGTTCTTTCTTATCAGTTCAACTATTTTTTTCATCTATTTTTTCCAGTTTTTTTAATATTTTTTTCATTACAACGTTTCTTATCTATTTTCATTTTTTTACCTTTTTTGTTACTTTTTTCCATTATTTTATATTTTCCAATGTTCGATTTGTTATTGTTGGCTTAGCGTCCCTCTTTTCCACTCTCCGACCACTGGCAACACAAGCCAATATGTGTCTTCATGTCTGAACCTCGACCAAGGCCAGGAACACACTACTCTAAGGCAGGCTTCAAAGATACAAAACTTGTCTCCACGTTTGCCCCCTTTCCTACTTACCTACCTACCTCCCTACCTACCTGCCTACCTACCTACCTTCCTACCTACCTACCTACCTACCTACCTGCCCGCTTACCTACCTACCTACCTGCCTACCTACCTACCTACCTACCTCCCTACCTCCCTACCTACCTACCTACCTACCTACCTACCTACCTACCTACCTACCTACCTACCTCCCTACCTGCCTACCTACCTACCTACCTACCTACCTACCTACCTACCTACCTACCTACCTCCCTACCTGCCTACCTACCTACCTACCTACCTACCTACCTACCTACCTACCTACCTACCTACCTGCCTGCTTACCTACCTACCTACCTGCCTTCTCACCTACCTACCTTTCTACCTTACTACCTAGACCTCATTGCATTATGAAGTTGTTTTCAACTCTTATGATTTTCATAATTTAAAAAAATCATTTTTATTGTCGTTTTTATTATTATAATATAATTTTTGTTAATATTACTACCGCAAAAATTATTATTATTATTATTTTTATTATTATTATTATTATTATTGTTATTATTATAATTACTATTATTATTATTAATATTATTATTATTATTATTATTATTATTATTATTATTATTATTATTATTATTATGGTTTATGATGTGTGTGTTGCTGACGTCATGATATTCTGGGCCTGTTGATCAACCTTATTCTTCCTTTTTTATCACTACACTCTTTTCGTTTCTTCATCTTAACCTTGTCATCACCGTGAAACAATGACTTATCATTCTTATCAATGTCAACCATTATTCCCTTATCATTATCATCACCGTGAACCAATAATTTCAGTTCATATTTTTGTTTTCGCTATAAATCAACATTTTCCATAAACTTTGTTATCACTTTAAATCATATATTCATATCCGTAATCTTTGTTATCACTGTAAATCACGTGTTTGTATCCATAATCATTGTTGATGTTATAAAATCATCTTTTTTGTAGTTATCGTTATCTTTGAAACCTCAACAATCCAACAATCATGGTCCCCTCTGTTAATCAATTGTTCTCTTATCAGTAACTTATCCAACTTGTCTTATCAGTCTTATCTCTCCAACTCCGTAGCTCCATCTTTCCTACACCTTATCATTTTCACTACTGTTAATCACTCAATTTTCGTAATTTTTGATCATTTTTTCAAATTTTTAAATTCTTTTTTTTAATTTTTATTTTTATATCATTTAAAAAATTCTTTATACTGATTATTGTTATTACTGTAAATCTCTTCCATAATTTTTACATTGATAATATTTATTTATTTATTTTTTACGTAAATTGCGTTTTTTGTTTGTTTTTGTTCTAGTTAGTTTTTTTTGTTACAGCGTGGTTTTCCTACCTAGGCTATGCTTTTTGGATTTTTTTTTGAAATTTTTTGGAATCTTTGCGGTAAAAATTCAATCCACCGAAACCACACATGAACTTTTTTCACAAAACGATAAACCTTTTCATAATATGATTTTTTTGCAAAACATGAAACATTTTTCATAAAACTGAACTTTTCCGTAAAATCAATTTTTCCTGAAATGAAAATTTTTCATGAAATGAACCTTCCTTAAATGGATTCTTACAACACAAAGCATTTCATAGCATAGGACCGTTCATAATTTCACTGGCAACCAGCTTACTTCCAAAGCTTACTTCCAGCCAGGCTTTCGTCAATTTCAATTCTAACATTATATACTCATATTCAACACGCGCAACCTCGAAGACCAAAAAGTCGTCTGCGCAATGGTTGTTTGCTTTTGTGATTTTTTTCTTCGCACTGAAAATTGAATATCATGTCTTCTTCAATTTTGAGTATGGAAGTCATATGTGATTTAATTATAAGCGTTTAATTTCATATATAATTTAATTATAAAAATTAATTTTTTTAATATAATTTAATTGGAAAAATTAATTTTTTTATATAATTTAATTATAAAAATTAATTTTTTTAATATAATTTAATTATAAAAATTAATTTTTTTAATATAATTTAATTATAAAAATTAAATTTCATATGTTATTTACATAAAAACTTTAACTTTCATATGTAATTTACGTATAAAAATCAAATTTTCAATGTAAAATTAGCGATTAAAGTTGCAGTTTTCGTGTGTAGTCTACATAAATACTACATCTTTGTACTTCAATCATCGAATTTTTATATGGAATTATTTTTAAATCCAACCTTTCCACTTGCACTGAACTCCCGTCATGAAACTCCTTCGATTGTTATCAATCCTTATCAATATGAACTCATCAAATTATCAGTAATCACTCACTTCATCAACTCGCAAATGAACCTACAACCAATCCATTCGTCTGTCTTCTACCACTGATCATTCTTCTTTTTGTCTTTTTCCCTTTTCTTACTTGTCTGTCACTTTTTCATCATTTACTTTGTCTGATCATTCTTCCTTGTCTACTTTGTCTGATCATTCTTCTTTGTCTTCTTTGTCTGATCATTCTTCCTTGTCTACTTTGTCTGATCATTCTTCCTTGTCTTCTTTGTCTGATCATTCTTCCTTGTCTTCTTTGTCTGATCATTCTTCCTTGTCTTCTTTGTCTGATTATTCTCCTTTGTCTTCTTTGTCTGATCATTCTTCCTCGTATTCTCTGTTCGTTACTACTCTTTTTTTTGTCTGACCATTCTTCAGTTTGTCTTCTTCGTCTTCATCCGTTTGTCTACTTGCAGACATCCTCTTCTTCAAACGGCTGCAATCAAACCAACCCACTGCTACCCACTTGTTCATTGATATTGCTTCCCTTCTCAACCATGTCCTCAACCTCCCCTCTTAATCTACTTCGATCTTCATTTCATCCTAAAGTGTTCACTTATTCTTTTTTAAGCTTAATTTTCATTTAATATTATTAAGAAGTTACAAATTTAATTCAAATTTGTTTTAAATTATATTAAATTTTAGTTTTTCAAATACAACTTCAAATCAGTAAATTCCAAAGACCTCAAATCCATATTTTATTTTAGTTACTTTAATATTAAAATTAACTTTTGATAATTCCGAGTCTATTTAAAAACTTTAATTGCATGCTTTAACGCCCGTATCGCATGATCCTTATCACGTCAGTCCTCTCCCAAACGCATCCTTGTCACACAATCACGCCTTTGCACTGCTACTACTACTACTACTACTACTACTACTACTACTACTACTACTACTACTACTACTACTACTACTACTACTGCTACTACCACTACTACTACTACTACTACTACTACTACTACTACTACTACTACTACTACTACTACTACTACTACTACTACTACTACTATTACTACTACTACTACTACTACTACTACTACTACTACTACTACTACTACTACTACTACTACAACTGCTACTACTGCTACTACTGCTACTACTACTACTACTACTACTACTACTACTACTACTACTACTACTACTACTACTACTACTACTACTACTACTACTACTACTACTACTACTGCTACTACTACTACTACTACTACTACTACTACTACTACTAGTACTACTACTACTACTACCCGTAGTAATTAAAAGTAATAATAATAATAAATATGTTTTCATTTACCATATAACACTACTACTTTTTGTTTCTTTCAAATTTCCTTATACTTTTCCAGTTTCCGTCACAATATATCCCTTATTAAACTTTTTCTGGTATGCTTACACCGTTTCATTTCATATAAGTATATAGTATCATGTTTAATATCTTATAAATTCCATATTAAAATGTTACATCCCAAATAATTCCATACTGTAACATATTATCTCAAATAATTCCATCTTATATTATTTTATATCAAATAATTTTATATCATATTATATCGAATACTTCTATTTTGTAACATTTTATATCAAAATATATTTGATAAATCCAATTCACTTCAGCTTCTTACGAAAACTTCCATATCACATCTGCTAACTATTCCAACTTGTATGTAAAACAATTTTATAATGAAATATTTGAAACGTTATGAAGTTAACTAACATAATTTTATTTTCCGTTTTTCCTGTCATACCCTGTTGTTCGTGCGTTAATACAACATACCCAGATACACCCAAGTACAATACTTAACTCAGTACTTAATTTAAGCTTAATAAGTAAATTTTATATAAATTACATACATTCGATTCAATATCACATTATGTTATGTCATTCAATATTATATTCAGTACTGTTATTCGATAATTTATTATCATATCTATTATAATATAATATAATTTTTTAAGTAAATGCTACTCTGTCTACTCCACACAACGTGTATCCACCACGACAAACGCTTGCTTGATTGCTTACACAGCTGAAACATTCACAATCAATACATCATTCTGTGTTACCGTTAGAAAAACACCCTTTTATCTCTTAACCCCTAATCAACCAACTCTCTTATCAATCACCCTTCATCAACCAATCCCTTATTAATCACCCCTCATCAACCAACCCCTTATCAATCACCCCACATCAACCCATTAATGAGCTTTATATCATATCCTTGTATCCATATATCATGGATCTTCAATATCACCACGTATACCGTGGAATCCAATATCAACCACCTGCTTATCAGTCCATATATCATCAAACTCAATATCAACCATTCTTTCCACTTCATTGTGTCTGTGTGTTTCTTTTGTCGATAATTTTCTTCTCACTTTTCAAACGTGATTTATATTGCTTGCGCCTGAGGTCATTTTCAAAGGACTATTTTCAATAATTTTCACTGATTTTCAACTCAATCAACCGCCCGAGAGATCGTCTCATCGTCTCAACCACGTCACTCCGATTACCATCCACAATCTTACGAACCTTTTGAAACAATAAACACCCTTCGTTCATAATTTCACTCATTTAGGAGCCCTCAAGTCACTTATTTTTAAGAAAATAAGCCATGGTTGATAAAAAAAATAACTTTTTTCATTTTTTTTTATTTATTTCATTTTTTTTTTAAGAAATAATAATACTAAAACATTTTTGAAAAATAACAGAAAAAAATTTCATTTTAACAAAAGTTTGAAAAAATAAATAATACTAAAAAGATATTCTAAAAAATGAAAAGGTCTCAGAAAAGCTTGTGGTGTTTGTGAGGGGTACGAGAGAAGATGAGGAGGGTGGATGAGGCGATGAGACCAGCCACATTGCCAAGTAAGCATCCATACACACAAGACACTGGCCATCTCTGTTGGCGGTTTAGATGGCGATGGTGGGTGATGGTGGGTGATGGTGGTGGTGGGTGATAGTGGTGGTGGTGGGTGATAGTGGTGGTGGTAGTGGGTGGGTTGTTGTTTTGATGGTGGTTCATTGGGGTGGGTGGATGGTGTAAGTGGTGGATGGAAATACTGACGAAGTTGAAAACAAAATGATGAATACCAGTAGAATAATTAATTTGACTGTCAGTTTGAAAGAAGTGAGAGTGGCTTTCATCAACTATTTTCACTATCATCATCATCATCATCATCATCATCATCATCATCATCATCATCATCATCATCATCATCATCATCATCATAACCACCATCTTCATAACCATACCATCATCACCAACCCCCTCCCCCAACCTGCCAGGGAGCATCCCAGTCAAGAGGGAGTGGGAAGGCACCCACCCACGCCCCCACCACTGTTGCCACCATCACCACAAAGGTGCCTCTTGTTATTGGGTGGTCTTTGATGCTGGAGTGAAGAAAGGTGGAGGAGAGGAGTGGTGTGGAGGGAGAAATGTAGTTTGGAGTGAGATAAATAAGGATGGACTGAAAAACTGTAAAAGAGGAGTAATTAAAAACGAATAAAAAGATTTTTTTTAAAATTTGTAGTCTCTTTTTATGGTGGTTAAAGGCAGTGTCAAGATGGAGAAAATATTGTGAAAATTAACATTAAGGTCAATAAAATAACTATAATTATTTGACTACTTCAAAATATATAAATATATAAATATATAAATATATAAATATATAAATATATAAATATACAAATATATATGTGATAGAAGTACTTTGTTCCATAAGAACCCACCCAATGCCTAGAAGTATTGTGAGAAGGTTGAAGGTGGGGTGAAGAGGAGAGAGACAGAAAGCAAGACAGATACAAGGAAGCACACCAAGACATCCAAGCAAGCTTGCAAAATGGAAGGTTTCAGATGCTGTCCTGGTTGATAAGATGGTAGCAATTAAATTATTGATTTTACTTTACTGGTACTTTTTTAAATTTTTTAAATCATAAGAATTTTTTAAAATTGTTTGAAAATATAATATTTGAAAATATTCTTTTGAAATTCATTTTCACTGCCCAGTATGATTAACTATTATTTAATTTAATTTTAAAAATGTATTGATACTCACTCAAAGATAGCTGCTCCATAAAGGATAGTGATGAGATGTATCAAAGCTATGGAACTTAGTAACAAAGCACAGCCTTTGCACCAAGCCAAAACCTGTAACATTGAAAAAAAATGGTAAAAAATGATTTAGTATAGAATTTTATAACAGTGATTTAAAGGAGAAAAAATTTTTTTATATAATATGAATACTTTTATTAAAGTTTTGATTTAGATTGAAATTGTTGTTGAAATTAAAATTACCAAAGTTTTTCGGGATTTTGTGGCTACTTCTTCAACTTTTAAATAACGCGTTCTTATGGCATGAAGTAAGATGCTAAAGACACAAGTAACTTTGCAGAATGATTTGACATTGTGAGTTATGTTAATGGATTCGTACAAATATGAAACCACAAACAAAAATATTAAAAAATTTAATTGAATTAAATTGAAAAACACAAAAATCTTCAATGGTCGAGGTAATTGTTTAATTGAAACCATATCTGTGTTCTACTTTCTACAAAACTTAAAAAAATGCTAAATGCAAACTTAAGTATCAAGTATTTACTTGAAATATCAGTAACTATAATAATTTCACGAATTTTTTTCAGATTTGAAGTATTTGTATATTTATTTAAAAACAAAATTTTTGTTTGCAGATAATAACTTTTATCCCTTTAACGTTGTTATAGAAACCTTAATCTCTTCCTTAAAGCTATATTTTAAAATGGCAAAAGCAAATAAGGTACTTCGTGGTTGAATCAATAAAAATTATTTGAAAAATTACAATTTAAGATTGATATTCACAGAACTTCAGTTCCAACAGTTTCAAAAACTCACAGAAAAAAACTGACACAGGGTAACAATTTTGACACAGAGACGTCGTTCTTGTTCTTGGAATTATTTCCTTAAAAAATGAAAATGACATGAAAAAAAACATTTTATTTTGTTTTTTTTTTCAACCTTAAAATTACCAAAAGTTTTGAATAAAGTCAAATGAAATTTTGGAATAACCGTGACCAAATAATTTTTTTGGCACACAGAGACAAACCAATAAAGTTCAAATGTTTTGCTCAAAACTGCATCTTCAATGTCATGCGCAAGATGGCAGGAGGTCACAGGGTTGGCCGTCATTTTATCAACCACATGCACACGTACATACACACATACACACGCACACACCATAACACAACAAAAACATTAGGCAAACCCAAAAGATCAACACCAACTCCCATCCTAACACTCAACTTTTACTTCGACTTTCACTCATCCCAACCTTTTCTTCACCTACATATGAACTCCCCCTTCACCCATCCAAACCTTCCTCCCACCCATCTCAGCTCTCTTCCACCCATCAACCTTCCTTCCATTCTTCTCAACCTTTTTCACCCATCAAACCTTCTCTCACCCATCAAACCTTCGTCACCCAATCATCCAACCCCACCCAGGGCTGACTGGAACTTGCACTGGTGCGATATAGGCTGGATGAAGGACTGTTTCGACAACACTTTTTTGGAAGAAAACACCAAGATCTGCCACTTCAGAAACCACTATGAGGTATCATCACACCTACGTTCCTACGCCACATGAAAATTCTGAAAGACGCTACACAAATGCTATGATTACTTTGATCTAATCTAATCTAGATTAGACTAGAATACGACTCACAGCAGTTCTAGCGCAGAGTTAATACGAATAGTGTGTACACTTCCTTCACACTGGAATCAACTTCAGTCAAAAGCTGGAACTTGTACATTGGATGGGGAGAAATCATATGAAAAAAATGTTTGCTAAATTTATTTTCGTTTTTTCAGTTGACGAGGAAAAACTTGATGGTGAAGAACCTGAAGAGGTACAGGAAGTTGCTAGAAAAGATGCATGGGAAAACGGAAGGTCTCAAGTGTGATTTCTTCCCCATGACCTTCGAGCTGCCCGTGAGGACCGCTGGATAGATGGATGGATGGATGGATGATTGGATGGATGGATGGATGGATGATTGGATGGATGGATGGATGATTGGATGGATGGATGGATAGATGAGTGGATGGATGGATGGAAGAAAGGATGGATGGATGTACGGGTGGGTGGATAGATGGATAGATGGATAGATGGATAGATGGATGGATGGATGGATAGATGGATAGATGGATAGATGGATGGATGGATAGAAGAATGGATATAGGAGTAGAAAATATATGATCGATGGATGAATGATTTTTTTATTTTTTGATAATTACATAATCCCGAATGCAAAAAAAATAAATAAACAAAAAATAGAAAAATAAATTAATGAAAAAAAATGATTGATAGACGGAATACCACATGTTTGTGGAGGAGTTTCGAAAGACCCCTGGACAAATCTGGATTATGAAACCGGTGGGCAAGTCTCAGGGAAAGGGGATCTTTTTGTTTAGGAAGCTCAAGGACATTGTGGACTGGAAGAAGGTGTTCGCGAACAGTGGCTTTTATGAGTTATTTTATAAATTTAAATTTAAAATTTAAATTTACTTTTGAAAAATTAAATTAATTTCAAGAATATAAACTATTTTTAGAATTCTAATTTTTTTTCAATTTAGGATTTTAATATCAATTAAAATAATTTTATTGTCAATTTTTCTTTTTTACTTCAACAGCCTTTTATCACAAGCATCAATACAACTACCACACGACAACCACAACAGCCACCACTACCACAACAGCCACCACTACCACAACAGCCACCACAACCACCACAGCCACCACTACCACAACCACCACCACAGTCGCTTTCGAACGTCAACAACGTCAACAACCAGTTCAACCAGGCGGACAACGCCCAGAAGGAACTGGTGGAAGCTTATGTAGTGCAGAGGTTTCATTCCTTCACTACCTCCTCCATTCTTTCAATCATTCATTCGTTCTTTCAGTCATTCATTCGTATTTTCAATCCTTCATTAATTCTCTCAAGAATTCTTTTTCATTTCTTTTATCACTCTTTCATTCTTTCGATCTCTCTTCCAATCCCTCAATTAATCTTTCTTTCTCCTCAGCCGCTTTCCAAGTTATTTTCCATAATCTTTTGAATTTTCTTTAACAGTAAGAAACACACTACTATGAAATCTGCGCTATGAAATTTGTCGATCCCCTCAAATTCAATCTTATCAAATTATAAAACTGAAAAGAATTAGATTAGATTAAAATAGGTTAGATTAAAGTAGGTCAGATTATATATAATTAGATTGAAAAATATAAGTTTTGATTAAATAAGATAACGTTAAATTAGATAAGATTAAATAAGATTGAATCTGATTAAGTTAGAATAAATAAAATAATATTATGTTAGATTGAAGTAGATTAAATTAGATAAGATTAGATTAGATTAGATTAGATTAGATTAGATTAGATTAGATTAGATAAGATTAGATTAGATTAGATTAGATTAGATTAGATTAGATTAGATTAGATTAGATTAGATTAGATTAGATTAGATTAGATTAGATTAGATTAGATTAGATTAGATTAGATTAGATTAGATTAGATTAGATTAGATTAGATTAGATTAGATTAGATTAGATTAGATTAGATTAGATTAGATTAAATTAGATTAAATTAGATTAAATTAGATTAGATTAGATTAGATTAGATTAGATTAGATTAGATTAGATTAGATTAGATTAGATTAGATTAGATTAGATTAGATTAGATTAAATTAGAAGAAATTGTTCAATTCCTCACAGGTACATAGATGATCCGTACCTCATAGCTGGCAGGAAGTTTGATATTCGAGTCTATGTTCTTGTGACTTCGGTGCGTTTGGTGGGTTGGGTGGGTGGGTGAATGGGTGGGTTGGTGAATGGGTGGGTGGGTGAGTGAATGGGTGGGTTAGTGAGTGAATGGGTGGATAAGTGAGTGAGTGATATAAATTGGCTAAATAAAATATTAAAAAAACAACTTAAAAAAATATACGTTATCACTGCTACTACAGCACATACTACTACACCACACAGCAACCACAACCACCACAATACAACACCACCACAGTACAACAACACCACCACAGTACAACACCACTACAGTACAACAACACCACCACAGTACAACACCACCACAGTTCAACACCACCACAGTACAACAACACCACCACAGTACACGCCACTGCGGGCCTGGGTCTACAGGGAAGGCTTCGCCAGACTCTCAAACACTCGTTTCTCTCTTGACTCCATCACCGACAATTGTCAGGCAGCATTATTATTTTTTTATTTTTACTTCTTAATCTTACCTCTTATCTTCCACAAAATCTCGTTTCATGATCTTCCATAAATCATACGCTATATTTCATGTACCACCCTCCTTAATCATTGTTATCCTCCACTCCATCCACCAATCTTCTAAACTCTTTTAATCTAATCAAACATTTTACATATTGTTATAGATCTTTTTATAATAATTTCAAACACGGTTAATCTTATTTTTTCTTAATCATAATCTTTCTTTCCACCTTTAATCCCTCCTCCACCAATGGACCCTTTCCATAATTACAATTCCACCATCCTAATTCAATCCTCCCTATTCCTTATTCTTCCCCCATCCAATCCAAACCACCACAACCACACAGACATCCATCTCACCAACGTTGCAATTCAAAAAACCGCGCCAGAGTATGACCCTGAAAAGGGTTCCAAGGTCTGAAGTTAGCGCTACAAAAATCGAACCAATTAGCTGTACTTAATTGAAATGCACTCAGGGAATGTACCATTTTCACTTTGATACATAAATATTTTCATCCGGCATATATATATATATATATATATATATATATATATATATATATATATATATATATATATATATATATATATATATATATATATATATATATATATATATATATATATATATATATATATATATATATATATATATATATATATATATATATATATATATATATATATATATATATATATATATATATATATATATATATATATATATATATATATATATATATATATATATATATATATATTATTTATTTATTTATTTATTTATATATGTTTCTTCCATCCATCTTCCCCTTTTTTCCTTCCCTTTTTTCATCTTTCCACACACTCCTGTGCCATCTGCTCCATCTTCTTCTTCTTCTTCTTCTTCATCATCCACAACCCACCCACACACAATCCCTCCTTCCAACCACCTGGTCACTTTGTGGCCCAGCACTTAGTGAAACCTTCCCATGAGAGCGCCTTTGAAGCATGGCTGGAAGGCGCTTCACAAAGTCCTTTATAAGCTTATTTGCAGTTATAAGCCTGTGTTACATAAACATTTCAACATATTCGTCAGTGGTCGGTGGAGAGGCTGAGAATATTTTTAACCTACAAGCATGGAAAAGATAAGGTGACTGAAAGGAGGAATAAAGTTTTGTGATGACCTTATCTTATCAATGGCTTTAAACCTCTACGGGTTAATGTCACTATAATTTATCCGTATATGTACTTCATTGTATTTTATTGTATTTTATTGTATTTTATCGTATTTTATTGTATTTTATTGTATTTTATTGTATTTTATTGTATTTTATTGTATTTTATTGTATTTTATTGTATTTTATTGTATTTTATTGTATTTCATTGTATTTTATTGTATTTTATTGTATTTTATTGTATTTTATTGTATTTTATTGTATTTTATTGTATTTTATTGTATTTTATTGTATTTTATTGTATTTTATTGTATTTTATTGTATTTTATTGTATTTTATTGTATTTTATTGTATTTTATTGTATTGTATTGTATTTTCTTGTATTTTATTGTATTGTATTGTATTGTCTTGTATTGTATTGTATTTTATTGTATTGTATTGTATTGTATTTTGTTGTTTTGTATTGTACTCCATTATATTGTATTTTTTGTATTGTATTCTAATGCAGTTATGTATCAATTGTCAAAATCACGAAGGCACTGGTTATTCAAATTGTGTACAATAAAATATAGCTATAAATTATTTTAAAATATAAAAAAACGGTGAATTTGAAAATAATTATTGGTTAAATCATATTCTGAAAATTATTTCATAATTATAAATTATGAGACCCTGAGACCTCGGAATTAGAGCCATTGTAATAATATCCAGGTTTGTATTGTTTTTTTTTATAATTGTATAAACCGTATGTTATTGTATTTTTATTAATACTTTTTATACAGTATTCTGTTGTATTTCGTACTGTATCGTACCATTAGACGTTCAAAAGAGCTCCTCATTAAAATATGTTACGAACTCTGCCACCACAGGCGGACGAGTGTTTCAGGGAAATTGATAACATCTTCACACACACCTTGCTCAGTGTACAAAAAGTGATGATACAGGTGAAGAAGAAGAGGGAGGAAGAGGGAGGGAGAGGGAGGAAGAGGGAGGAAGAGGGAGGAAGAGGGAGGAAGAGGGAGGAAGAGGGAGGGAGAGGGAGGAAGAGGGAGGAAGAGGGAGGAAGAGGGAGGAAGAGGGAGGAAGAGGGAGGAAGAGGGAGGAAGAGGGAGGAAGAGGGAGGAAGAGGGAGGAAGAGGGAGGAAGAGGGAGGAAGAGGGAGGAAGAGGGAGGAAGAGGGAGGAAGAGGGAGGAAGAGGGAGGAAGAGGGAGGAAGAGGGAGGAAGAGGGAGGGAGAGGGAGGAAGAGGGAGGAAGAGGGAGGAAGAGGGAGGAAGAGGGAGGAAGAGGGAGGAAGAGGGAGGGAGAGAGAGGAAGAGGGAGGGAGAGGGAGGGAGAGGGAGGGAGAGGGAGGAAGAGGGAGGAAGAGGGAGGAAGAGGAAAAGAAAAAAAAGGAAAAAATAGAAGAGGAGGAAGAGGAAGTAGAGAAAACTAAGAGAAAAAAGAGGGGAGAGAAAGATAGAAAGAAGGCAAAAAAACGCGGAAAAGAGTGAAAAGGTTGTGGTTAGGTTGTCGTTCTTCTTTGCAATTCATATCAGTAGAAAAGAAATTGGATGTTCAGCGGTGTGAAGGATAAACAGGGATGAAAGGGATGAAGTGTATGAATGGATTGAATAGGTAAATGGAGTAAGGTGGAGTGGATAAGGTAAATGGGTGAATAGAGTGAGGAGGGCGAATGAGGTAAAAGGTGAATGAAAGGATGAACGAATACACCACAATTCCGTAACGAACCCCGAGTTAACAACAGCAATATGAAAGTTAACATCGTCAAAGGCGCTAATTAGGGGCTTCATTAATGATACCTCAAACTTGAGGAACCTATTAATATTGCTGGCACTTTGAATAGCGCTGTTTCTAAAGACTTTGAGTACAACAGAGAGTCTGTAATTACATCTCTACAGAGCAAACATTGCTTCGAACTGTATGGCTACGACATTCTTCTCGACTCGAAACTCAAACCGTTAGTCTTTTTATCCGTCTCAGTATGCCTCTGAATGTCTTTTCTTATGTTTGTCTAAATGTCCTTCTGAGTGCCTCTGTAAATGTTCTCCTTAATTTTTTAAAAATGTCTTCACAAATGTCATCCTAAATGTCCTATTAAGTGTTAGTCTCAATGTCCTTCTGATTGCCCTCCTTAACGTCTTTTTGAATGTTCGTTTGAATGTCCTTCCATGTCTTTTTCTGAATTCCTTCCTTTAATTCGTCCTTTTTTAGGTTTTTTCCAAAATTTTTTCTCAAGGACTTTATTTTTCTATTTTCCTTTTTGTTCTTTTAATAGTCTTTTGAAGGTGCTGCTGGATGTCCTTCTTAATGTTTCTCTTCATGTTCTTTATGTCATTCTCCATGTCCCTCTCAAAGTCTCTTTAAGCACGTTTGTATGTCTTATTCATTTGAGAGCCAAAATAAGCACATACTCAATCCATTTTCATCGTTATTTTGTGATGTTTTATTGACGCAAGAATCCTCGACAGTTGCTCCTCCTTCCCATCCTCTTCTTCATCATCCTCCTCTTCTTCTTCTTCGTCCTCCTCCTTCTTTTCCTCCTACTCTCTATTTTTCTTTTCTTCTATTTTCTTCGTTTTTTTTTCTTTTTTTTTCCTTTTTTCTCTTTTTTTTTGTTTTTTTCTTCATTTTTCTCCTCTTCTTTTTTCTTATTTTCCATCTTCTTCTTTTTCCTCCTCCTCCACAACAGCCTTCACTAACGGCATCGTTTCTAGCACATTACCTTCACGAACCTCCTTTGATACCCCCCTTACCTTCTTCTCCATACTTGTTCAAGCAATGTAGCTGGTGTTAACACTGCTATCAAATGTGCATATATGCTTATGATGATTTGATGATGTTTTCTTCCTCTTCTTCTTCTTCTTCTTCTTCTTCTTCTTTTTTTCTTTCCCTCTCTTCTTCTTCTTTCTTTCTTTCCCTCTCTTCTTCTTCTTTCTTTCTTTTTCTCTCTTTCTTCTCCTTCTTTTTTCTTTTTTCTTTTTTCCTCTTTTTTATCTCCTTTTTTCCCTTCTTTTTTTTTCCTTTCATCATCTTCATCTGTTCCTTCCTTTTTTTTTCTTTTCTTTTTTTCTCCTCCATCCTTACCCTCCCTCCTTTTCCTCCTTGCAGTTTTTCATCTATTAAATGTTACACGTGCACTTCAGTAGCTATGATAAAATATCTTTATTACTGGAGTTACCATCTTTTTTCGCATCTACCCTCACTCTTCCATCCTTCTCTCCCTACTCACCTTTCTTGTATTTAATTAAAGCTTCTCACCTTTTTCAGTTCAATTTTTCTTTTTTTTTTTCATCCTAATTTACTTTTTTTCCATCCATTTGTATTTTTTTTTGTTTTTTTGGTCACGTTTTTTGTTTTCTTTCTAAATTCATTTTTCTATTTTTTTCACTTTTTTCTTTTTTTCTCACCCGTTCTCCAT
>OX387257.1:7071524-7099024 GCA_947562095.1 Branchellion lobata | reverse complement strand
ATAAGTAGATCTCAGTCCCTTACGAGAAGGCAATTTGAAAGTCAGCTAAGTAGTTAGGTGAGTGCTTATTTTATATTTTAAATGAAAGTGCAAATTAAAAAAAAAACTGATCTGTTTTTAAGAGGCAAACAGAGCAAAAAGATAAAAGTAGGAGTAAGACGAGAGAATTTGTGAGGACCAGAAACTGCCTTCGTAACCTTTATACTGATTTCATTATTAAAAACTTTTCCAACGTTATTTTTTGGTATATAACTGTTTGACCCAATACTTGAAGGTACATCTAAGTTGAATGAATTAATGAATGTAGAATTTTTTATAGCGCACACTTCGCAAAATAGGTTGCCTCAGAGGCACTTAAGATTGATCGAGGATTAAGGTAGAGAAAGGTCTTGGTAAAAGTAAATTTGTAGTAGATTACAAGAATTTATCACTAGATGAGTGCTTTCGCTGTGGAGGGGTGTGGAAAGGTTTGGAGGGGTGTGGAAGGGTGTGGAGGGGTGTGGAGGGGTGTGGAAGAGTGTGGAGGGGTGTGGAGTGGTGTGGAAGGGTGTGGAGGGGTGTGGAGGAGTGTGAAAGGGTGTGGAAAAGTGTGTAAGAGTAGGATGATATGGCGGAGGATGGGTGCAAAGGATAATTTGCGGATGAATTTAGATGTAGGCGACAAAACTTTCGGAATTTGCTTCAGATGTATCTGATGAAGTGGGGATGGGGTTGAATGGTGTTAGATGGGAGGTGGATGGGAGAAGCTAGGGATGGGTGGGTTTGGATGAAGGTGGATGGGTTGTTATGGATGTGAGTGGATGGGTTGTTGTGGATGTGAATGGATGAGTTGTTGTGGATGTGAGTGGATGAGTTGTTGTGGATGTGAGTGGATGAGTAAATGAATAAAAAAAATTAAAAAAAGGAAAAAAATTAAGAAAAAAAAGAAAAAAAAGAAAAAGAAAGAAAAAGAAAAGAAAAAAACAAGGCTAGGACAAACTTAGTTGAGAGAGTGGATGTTGCGAGATGCATTTTCACAAAAGCAATAACTACTGCACCCATACCCTCACATATGCAATTATCTCACAATCAGGCGTCTCTGGGACCATTTGAAAGCTATTTTGCACATTTTTTATTTATTTATTTATTTATTTATTTATTTATTTATTTATTTATTTGTTTATTTATTTATTTATTTATTTATTCATTTATTTATTTATTTGTTTATTTATTTATTTGTTTATTTATTTTTTTTTTTTTTATTCATTTGTTTATTTATTTATTTATTTATTTATTTATTTATTTATTTATTTATTTATTTATTTATTTATTTATTTATTCGTTTATTTATTTATAAAAAAAATATTTATTAAAAAAATAATTTATATTTTATACTTAATAAAGATTATTATTTCAAATTTAAAAAATAAATTGAAAATATATGGTAATATAATAATAAATGATATCATAATAATAAATAATTATAGAATAATGAATATTAATATAACAATAAATAATAATATATAAATAAATACTAAAACATTAATAAATAGTAATAAAATATGAATAATAATATAAAAACAAAAAATAATATAATAATAAACAATATCATAATAAAAAATAATAATATAACAATTAATTATAATTAATAATAAAATAATTAATAACAAGTAATGAAGATGAATACACGCGTACTGAATGAGTGGCTATGACTTTTCAGCGTCCTCAGTGTCCAGCAACTGATAGTTGTTGACGGAGCGAAAGATCAAAGGATTTTCAGCCTTCCTTCTCTATTTATGATCTTTTTATCTCACCCATTTCTAAGCAAGTCTCCCTAAGCGCTTTGTTGACTCTTCTATAGTCTTCCATGTTCTTCTATAGTCTTCCATATTTTTTTATAGTCTTCCATATTCCTCTATAGTCTTCCATATTTTTTATAGTTTTCCATCTTCTTCTATAGTCTTCCATATTCTTATATAGTCTTCCATCTTCTTCTATAGTCTTCCATCTTCTTCTATAGTCTTTCATGTTTTTCCATATTCTTCCATATTCTACTATAGTCTTCCATACTCTTTTATATTTTTCCACGTTTTTTAAAGTTTCTTATATTTTTTCAAATCATTCCGTTTTTTTATATAATCTCATATATTTTCTTTCTATACTCTTTTGAAGTTTTTTTTTTCATTTTTTAATTTCATAGTCTTCCATATTATTGTTTTATTTTTTTATTTTTTCCATCTTCTTCTACTTTTTCCTATAGTCTTCTATACTTTTTTCTTCTTTTTTCACTTTCCATATTTTTATATGCATTCTTTATCTATCCATATCTATTATCCATCCATTTTCCACCTTAGTCTTCCGTATTCTTCTATATTCTTTTGTATTCTTCCATATTCTTTTGTATTCTTCCATATTCTTTTGTATTCTTCCATATTCTTTTGTATTCTTCCACAGTATACTAGATTTATTTTCATACATATTCTTTTAGCTTCCTATTTGTCTACATTTTTCAACATTTTTAATCAGCAACTGTTCAGTTGCTGATTAAAAAAATAATTTTTATGACGGTTTTGTTAATCACCCTTCGTTAGTGTTTGATTTGCTAGTGGATAAACAAAAATTGATGACGATAATGACGTAATAATAATATTAATAAATTATACTGGTCAAATGGAAAAAACAAATATGAAATAATAAAAATAATCAATAAAAAAAACATCAAAAAAAGTTATCATGTGAAAAAATGGTAACCGAATAAAAAAATTAAAAATTTTTTTTTTTTAATTCAAAAAAATAAAAAAATAATGAATAACAAAATAATCTTATAACAAAAAAAAAACAATAAAAACACTAAAAAAAACAAATAAATATTCCAATAAAAAATGATAATAACCGGTGAACGA
Organism: Branchellion lobata; assembly: GCA_947562095.1. Taxonomy (NCBI): domain Eukaryota; kingdom Metazoa; phylum Annelida; class Clitellata; order Hirudinida; family Piscicolidae; genus Branchellion; species Branchellion lobata. The sequence goes on along the minus strand of OX387257.1, from coordinate 7,096,142 downwards.
AACGATGGGTGGGACAAGAGAGGAGGAGGTTGGTGTTCTTCAAGGGCTTCTACCTCCTCATCACCGGTCTTCTGCTATCCCTCCATCCCTCCCATCCACTCACTCACCCTTCCATCTTCTTCCTCCCTCAACTCGTTCAGTCATTATTTGTTCATGTATGTTTGTTTGTTTGTTCATGTATACTTGTTTTTTGTATGTTTGTTTGTTTTTGTATGTTTGCTTGTTTGTATATGTTTGCTTGTTTGTGTATGTTTGCTTGTTTGTGTATGTTTGCTTGTTTGTGTATGTTTGCTTGTTTGTGTATGTTTGCTTGTTTGAGTTTTACTGTTTGGTTGTTTGTTCAATTAATTGTTTTTTTGTTTTCTTTATTAATTGTTGTTTTTTTTGGTTGGTTGTTTGTTTGCTTTATTTAAAAAAAAATCATGGTTATTTTTTGAAATAAATTCTATTGTTCGGTTGGTTTTTTTTTTGTTTTTTGTTTGTTTTTTTATTTTTTTATTTATTTGTTCTTTGTTTGTTTTTCTGTTTGTTTCCCGTTTGTTTTTCGTTTGTTTTTGTTTTTTTTATTTTTTTTGTATTATTGTTCAGTTGATGATCCAGTTCAAAGCGAGTCGAAGTTTTTATTGTTTTCAAAACAAAGGCATTATAGTTTTTTTGGAAAACCAAGAACATCCAAGCCTTGTTTCAAGATAATAAAAAAATTCTATTCAGAAAACAATTAGTCAAACAAAATTGAAAAAAAGGGAAAAATGAAAAGTGTAAAAAAATTAAAAAAATCAGAAAAAATAACTAGAAAAAATCAAGAGAAAAAAACTAAAGAAAAAACTATAAAAAAATTTTAAATATAATTAAATGTTTTGTTGTTTTTTGAGAATAAAATACATTAATGAATTTTGTGGATACAAAAATATTTTTTTTACAAATTAAAAAAAAATTTCATAAATAATTCAAAAAAAAATGTTTTCATTAATTATATTAGAAAAAAATTAATTTTTTACTTTGTTTGATTTTTTTAATAATTAGAATTAATTTTTTTTATTCATGAATTAAAATAAAAGTTGGTGTCGTTTTTAATTCAAGTTTTTAAGTTTTCACGATTCTTTTGATAATAATTTTTTATCATTAAAAGTTTATTTTTAGAATATTTTTATCATTACATTCTTTATTTCTCTCCTACTGCTTCGATTATTTATTATTATTATTATTCTTTCATTATTATTATTATTATTATTTTTATTATTATTATTATTATTATTATTATTATTATTATTATTATTATTATTATTATTATTATTATTATTATTATTATTATTATTATTATTATTATTATTATTATTATTATTATTATTATTATTCTTATTATTATTATTATTATTATTACTATTATTATTATTATTATTATTATTATTATTATTATTATTATTATTATTATTTTTATTTTTATTAATATTATTATTTTTTTTTTTATTATTATTATTTTTATTTTTATTATTATTATTATTATTCTTATTATTATTATTATTTTTTTTTTTTTTTTTTTTTTTTTTTAATGTTTTTTGTGTTTTTGTGTTATTATAATAATTTTTTTATTGTTTTTCTTTTTACTTTGTGCCTGTTTTTCAATTATTGTTATGTTATTTTTCGTGTTTTTGTTTCTTTGTTAATAAAAGATCTGGTTTTGTGGGTTTTATGACCTCAATAAAGAACTTTTATATGATAATACTATGCGAGTGAAGACGATTTGAGGCTAGTGAATGTACGAAAATAGAAAGAAAAGACAGAAAAGAAAATAAAAATAAAAAAAAACAATAAAAATAAGCGATTTAATTATATCATAATGAAAAAAAACAATAAAAAAAAACAACAAAAAATTAGGGAATATAAAAATATCATAATGAAAAAGAAAAAAATAATGCATATAAAAAAAATAATACAAAAGCATTAAAAAAAATAATAAAAAAAATAAAAATAAATAAATGAAAAATAAAAAATATCGTCAAATCGAAGAACGATGGCATAGAGGAGAGATTCCCTAATAATAAAGACAACAATAAAGGCAATACAATGAACAGAACTGATAACAAAGATAATAAAAAAACAACAAAAACAGTATAAAGAACAAAAAGATAAATATATTTATTAAATAAAATAACAAAAATAAAATTTAAAGAATAATTAAAATAAATTAATAGAAACAATAAAACAACAAACATCATATTTATGAAAAGATAACAAGAACAAAAACAAAAATTAAGACCAAAGATAAGAAAGCGAAAGCAAAGATAAGAAAGCGAAAGAAAAGATAAGAAAGCGAAAGCAAAGATAAGAAAGCGAAAGCAAAGATAAAAAAGCTAGTACAAAAAAAAAAAAAAATGATAATGAGAACAAAGATATGGGAATGAGAACAAAGATAAGATGATGAAAACAAAGGTAAGAAAATGAAAACAAAGATAGGAAAATGAAAACAAAGATAAAAAGTGATAACAAAGATAAGATAGTGAGAACAAAGGTTAATAGTGATAACAAAGGTTAATAGTGATAACAAAGCTTAATAGTGATACCAAAGGTTAATAGTGAGAACAAAGATAAGAGAATGAGAATAGAGTTTAATAGTGAGAACAAAGATAAGCTAATGAAAACAAAGGTTAATAGTGAGAACAAAGATGAGATGCATAAGTCAAATACGTTATAAAGGCCAACTCTAAATTGGTTTTGAATGTCAAAAAACTTGTCATAAAAGATTCGTCTGAAAATTCTTTTTAAAGTTTTAAATTATACAAAGTTGTTAATAATAAAAAATTATAAATTTAATTAATAAATAATAAATCTTTTCAATATGGAACGAAAAATATCTTTGATATTGCAAAATAAAATATTTTACTTCTTAATCATCACTTGTTAATGTGATTTAATTATGACTCACAATTTGTTACCATGACAACCACTAAACCATCTTCTCTGGTCTGACCAATATAATTCTGTGTTAATCACTTGTAACCATTCCAGCGCATGTCTGGATTTGATTAGCTAATCAATTGTTATCAAAAATAATTAATTAACCAATTAATTAGTCAATAAATTAATTAACCAATCAATTAATTAATTCTTTATTTATTTATTTAATCAGTTGTTATCTACCCGATTGACCATCCTGATTTGGTCAACTTGGCACTACTCAGAAACATTCATTTAGCGCCCACTGTTAGGTGCATATTTGCGTCTGACGTTCAAACGCTCCCTTGTTCACCTCCCTCACCCTCTCTTCTCATCAATCGCTTTTTTTTTGTTTTTGTTTTTTGTTATTATTATTTTTTGTTTTTTTATAATTATTTCATTGTTTTGTTTTTTTTTTATTTATTTTTTATTCACTTTCTAATATTTTTTTATTCAACCATTTTCAACCACTTCACCGGTATTTTGTTTTTAGTTTTTTCACTCTAAATCATTTATTTTTCCCATCCGTCTTCTATTGTTCTCTTCTTCTTCCTTTTTCTCCACGTCAACGTCAACTATTGTGACGTCATGAGTTGTATTGAATGGAACTGCAATGCGTGGTGTCTCATTGTGGTACACTATTGATTCTCACTATAGTGAATTCCAGGTTTGGTATTTCGTGGTATGGTATTGTGGGGTGTGGTATGGTATTCAAGATTGAAAAAAAAGATAATAATAAAAAGAATAACAATATAAAAAAAATTATAATAATAATAATTTGAATTGAAAAAAATCTAATTTGCTAAGCGCCAAAAAAAGAAACAAGACGCTGGCAAGCTACTGAGGCGTATGGTATGGTGTGGTGTGTTGTGGTGTGGTGTAGTGTGGTGTAGTGTGGTAGAGTGTGGTGTGGTGTGGTGTGGTGTGGTGTGGTGTGGTGTGGTGTGGCGTGGTGTGGTATGGTGTAGTGTGGTGTGGTGTGGTATGGTGTAGTGTGGTGGAGTGTGGTGTGGTGTGGTATGGTGTGGTATGGTGTGGTGTGGTGTGGTGTGGTGTGGTGTGGTGTGGTGTGGTTTGGTATGGTGTGGTGTGATGTGGCGTGGTGTTGTGTGGTATGGTGTGGTGTTATATGGTATGGTGTAATATGGTGTGGTCTGGTATGGTGTTGTGTAGTATGGTGTTGTATGGTATAGTGTTGTATAGTATGGTGTTGTATGGTATGGTGTGGTATGGTATGGTGAAAAACTATACAATACAAATATTTATTGTGATCGGAGTAAAAGTTAACACTGAAGCACTCAAACGAACATCATCTGTGTTTTTTTTTTGTATGCAAAGTTGTGTCAGGTATTCTTTTATGGTGTTGTTTTGTTTGTGTGGTATTTCTTTGTGTTCACGTGTGTTTTGGATTATCCTAAGGTATTTCCATATATGGTGTGTACTATACCTTGGGGTTGTTGCAGGAATGTTGCAAAATGTTGCATAAAAGTTGTGAAGTGTTGCATAAAAGTTGTGAAATGTTGCATAAAATTTGTGAAATGTTGCATAAAAGTTGTGAAATGTTGCATAAAAGTTGCAAAATGTTGCGGAATGTTTCAAAAAGTTGCACCAGGTAGCAGCTTCACGCCATTTTATGTCATTTTTGTTTCATAATCAAACGAATTGCCTCGTGAAGATTAATTAATAATTTAAAACATAATTGAAAAAAAAACATTCGAAAAAAAAAAATAATAATAATTTATTTAAGAATTGTTTTTAGTTATAAAAATTAAACTAGATAAAAATTAAATTGATAAAAACTCCTTCAATTGTTTTATTATTATTTTTTTAATATTATTTGAATTCTTCAAATAAATAAATAACATTTATAATTTTTAAATCAATTTATGAACATTTTAATTATAATATTCAATTACTTAATAATCATGTTATTCATGTTTATATTATTTAATGATTTTATAAATAATTATATTTTTAATTTTTTGAGTTAATTATTCAATATATCGTGCGCTTCTTCGCTCTTTTTAGTGCTTTTTAACTACACCTTCGCAAAACAGCAGTACCAAACGTTATTTCCCTTATTATTATCAAAATTATTTTTTAAAATATTTACAGCACGAGTTTGAATTATATACTTTATGTTCGTTCTCATGTTCGTCATCATGTTCGTCGTCATGTTCGTCGTCATGTTCGTCATCATGTTCGTCGTCATGTTCGTCGTCATGTTCGTCGTCATGTTCGTCGTCATGTTCGTCGTCATGTTCGTCGTCATGTTTATCGTTATGTTCATCGTCATGTTCGTCGTCATGTTCGTCGTCATGTTCGTCGTCATGTTCGTCGTCATGTTCGTCGTCATGTTCGTCGTCATGTTCGTCGTCATGTTCGTCGTCATGTTCGTCGTCATGTTCGTCGTCATGTTCGTCGTCATGTTCGTCGTCATGTTCATCGTCATGTTCGTCGTCATGTTCATCGTCATGTTCGTTGTCATGTTCGTCGTCATGTTCGTCGTCATGTTCGTCGTCATGTTCGTCGTCATGTTCGTCGTCATGTTCGTCGTCATGTTCGTCGTCATGTTCATCGTCATGTTCGTTGTCATGTTCGTCGTCATGTTCGTCGTCATGTTCGTTGTCATATTCGTCGTCATGTTCGTCGTCATGTTCGTCGTCATGTTCGTCGTCATGTTCGTCGTCATGTTCGTCGTCATGTTCGTCGTCATGTTCGTCGTCATGTTCGTCGTCATGTTCGTCGTCATGTTCGTAGTCATGTTCGTGAGGTTTATGCTTTTGCATAAACAGGTTCATAATTTCTATATTCACTTACAAACACCTCCATAATCACACTTTATTATTATTATTATTATTATATTATTATTATAGTATTTTTCTTCATTCGTTATAACATACTAAATAATATAACAAACCCAAACGTCACACAGTAAACAAACAATACACGTTCACACATTACAACAAACCAAAGATGTTCACACATAACAGACAAACAAAAGGTGTTCACACATAACAGACAAACAAAAGGTGTTCACACATAACAGACAAACAAAAGGTGTTCACACATAACAGACAAACAAAAGGTGTTCACACATAACAGACAAACAAAAGGTGTTCACACATAACAGACAAACAAAAGGTGTTCACCCATAACAGACAAACAAAAGGTGTTCACACATAACAGACAAACAAAAGGTGTTCACACATAACAGACAAACAAAAGGTGTTCACACATAACAGACAAACAAAAGGTGTTCACACATAACAGACAAACAAAAGGTGTTCACACATAACAGACAAACAAAAGGTGTTCACACATAACAGACAAACAAAAGGTGTTCACACATAACAGACAAACAAAAGGTGTTCACACATAACAGACAAACAAACACATACCACCACAGCGTTACTACTCTTATTACTCCTGATACCTGTTAATACTAACACAACCCAAGTTATATGTACCCACATCAAGCAGCATGGTGATACACAACCTCCCAAATTAAACTCATTTATTGACTGTTATAAATGGTCGTAATTGTTGGTGCAGTGTCGTGAAGGTTGCAACAATTGTATGTATCACAGGACAAGTTTATGCCTGTTGTAATATATAATAATAAATATTATAATATAATACTATAAGATAATATAAATTCTTCATATCTATTATAGAGTACCATTGAATTTATATATATATATATATATATTTGAAGATTTTATTAAATTTTCTTATATATTACAAAATTTTATAAAATCCATATAAATATAACAAGAAATTATTGATTTAAAAAATAAATATTATGTCATTATTATTAAAGTTTCATAATTATTACGAGATGATGCTAAATTTTTATAAATATTACAAGATATTATCAAATTTTTAAAAATATTGTAGAGTATTGTTAACTTTGTTTAGATATGTATGTGTTTGTCTATACCCACTGTTTGTATTTTCCTTTGTATATTGTTTGGATTGTATTGTATACTTTTATGTTTTAAACGTAGAATATACAAATATTTTAGATTTTATATATTAATGATATATTTCATATTTAAATAATGGATACAATGTATTAAAATGTATAATTGTTATTTATTATTACTACTCATTATTATGAATTTTAATTATTATTAATGTTATTTTTTATTAAAATTAATTTTTATTAATTTTAAATTTTATTAGTAATGTTATGTACCAATAATATTATTTTTATCAATATTATTCATTGTTAATAATATTTTTTATTACTAATAATCTTTAAAATAGGTGTAAATGCCGGCAGGCAAGCTGCCAGCAAGCATTAAACACCACAGGCCGTGGTCTTCAACCTTCCCACACTTTCCCGCTGTTTTTAATGCTCGTTTGAATACTCCTCTGTACTGCTCCTTGTCATTCTCTTTGTACTCGTGTCAGTATGGCTGCTTGTTTTGTTGTGTTTGTGTCAATGTGGCCGTTTGTATTGCTGTGTTTGTGTTCTGTTTGTGTTTGCTATGTTTGTGTTTGTTCTGTTTGTGTCTGCTATATTTGTGTTTGTTTTGTTTGTGTTGGGTTTGCTGTGTATGTGTAAGGATTTTTGTTTTTGTCTCAATGTGTCTGTAAGTAACGTTATGTTTGTGTAAGTATTGCTAGTTATGTGTTTATGTTTTCGTTCCCATATAAATATTGCTAGGTATTTATTAATATTGCTGGTACTACACCGGTATTGTGTATTGCTCAGATTTTTTCTATTTCCTTTGGAACTTCCCTCCAACGGTATCCGGCTCACTCTGTGTTCGGTAGTCCAGCATCAGTACTGATGATATTTCATACTGGTGTTTGTTGGGGGTGCATGTTTGACCTCTGTTCCACCTGTTTTGTCGTCTCCGTCGTCACCCCACAAAAATGTTTAACCGCCGAATGAAGGTGTGAATAGACGATTCGTGTTACATTAGTGGCTTCATCTCTTTTCGAAAAATTCAAATCTTTTCTTAATTCCGAAATAATTTTATTTTGAATTTCAAAACGATTACTGTTTTTTTAAACACAAAACAGTGAAAAATAAATTATAAACAAGTGATTCCATTCAAGGCTTATCTTATAAATATTATAAATATTATAATTATTTCTTTTTTTTATAATTTTTTAATAAAATTTCTATATATCTATATATTTTTATTCCTTATTTTTCATATTATTGGTATATATCCATATATTTTTATTTTTTATTTTTCATATTATTGGTATATATCTCTATTCTATTTTTATTATATGATTGGTTACATAGAGAGCCCTGAATGATTCAGGCCTTCACTACACTTTGAAATATTCAACATTAAAAACCTCAGATTAATTCGTCAGGTGAGTACAAGCGCTGCATAACAATGCAGTTCGAAGCATTGAAATTCCAAATTTTTTTTAATTATTACTTCGTGTTTTTTTAAATAATTATTTATGAATAGGTATGCCATAGAGCGGTGACGTTGCTGCCAAAACACCCACGTGACTCAAATTATTTATTATTTTGTTTTTTATGATTAAATAAATAATGATAAATCTGATTATTATTATTTTTATATCTAATAAATCTTCGAAATATATTATCTTTTGAATAAGAGTATAAATATTCAAGTTGAATAATTTAAAACTAAACGTTTTAAACAATATATTGAAATAATTTTGCAACCTTAATCATAATGAAAATCACAAATGGAGCGCGCCGGTTAAAGGGATACAATCAGACTAACTAGTGGAATCTTCAATGGATGTTTACCTTTCAGGTTGTTTGGAAGACATTGGAATACATTGGAACGTACTGGAATGCAGTGATTTTGATGGGATGAAGTGGATAACAGTGGGATAAAGTGGATAACAATGGGATAAAGTGGATAACAATGGGATAAAGTGGTCCATAATGGGATGAAATGGCCCATAATGGGATACAAGAGATTGCATTAAATAGACAAGGAGAGGAATACAGTGAGTGTGGGTGTAATAAAGAAGGCTTGAAGAATGCCAGAGCATTACAAGGTAATTGGTGGTGGTATCTCAAACGTCACCGTATATCTTCTCGCTCGGGCGCATAAAAAGACTCACCAGCTTAGAGTCCGTGTGTCAGCGACACTTTCTCAGAAGCGTCTTGGCGTCTTCTGCATATGCTTCATTCTCCTACCCACCAGGAGACCAAAGAAATAATGGTCTCGATCGAGCTAGCTATGTATTGATTGATTGATTGATTGATTGATTGATTGATTGATTGATTGATTGATTGATTGATTGATTGATTGATTGATTGATTGATTGATTGATTGATTGATTGATTGATTGATTGATTGATTGATTGATTGATTGATTGATTGATTGATTGATTGATTGATTGATTGATTGATTGATTGATTGATCTAATCTTGAATTGACTGAAATATCAATAAATGACTGAGTTAGAGAGTCTTCAATTACAATCGAAATGTTGAATGATTAATTTGTTCATTCATTGAACCAACAAAATATCGCATAATTGATTCTGAAGTTGAAATTAAGCTAAAAGCAAGTTAATTTTTAGATGAAATGAATAACAATAAACTTAAGTACAGTTAACCACAGTACAAAAAACCACAGTACAATCAACCACAGTACAAAAAACCACAGTACAAAAAACCACAGTACAAAAAACCACAGTACAATCAACCACAACACAACCACAGTACAAAAAACCACAACACAACCACAGTACAAAAAACCACAACACAACCACAGTACAGTTAACCACAGTACAATCAACCATAACACAACCACAGTACAATTATAACCACAACACAACCACAGTACAATCAACCATAACACAACCACAGTACAATTATAACCACAACACAACCACAGTACAATCAACCATAACACAACCACAGTACAATTATAACCACAACACAACCACAGTACAATCAACCACAACACAACCACAGTACAGTCAACTACAGTACAGTCAACTACAGTACAATCAACCACAACACAACCACATTACAGTCAACCACAGTACAGTCAACTACAGTACAATCAACCACAGTACAACCAAAGTACATTTAAACACAGTACAATCAACTACAGTAAAATCAACCACAGTAAAACCACAGTAAATTTAAACAAATTACAATCAACTATAGTACAAGCAACCACAATAAAGTCAACCACAGTACAACAATGAATTTCTAATTGGTGCAAAGCCACCAATCACTCACTAACACCCTTCACACAAAACAAAGAAGACGTCAGTGAACGGGACAGGTCTTGCTGCCTATGCGACCAAAGAAACATAAAGCATCGGCGATCGATGTGATGAATGGGGGCTGGTGATGGGGTAGGAAAGGTTTTGGTAGTTAACTTGGATATAATGCTGTTGGCTTGATAAAGATGATACAATACAATACAAACAATACAATACAATACAAACACGAATATCATTATAGTGGTATCACCCAGATGATGTTGATAGTAGGAATATATACGTACATATAGTGTATCTTTTGTTTTGTTACTTTTATGAATGAAATTATATTATAAAGTGTTAATAATGTTATAATACTTATAATAATAAATAACAAGATTACGTGTTATTTGTGAATCGCCAATGCACACACCCACGACACCCATTTGAATTGCTATGAGTAAGATTAATGTGTTTTTTATACTAAACAATAATTAATGGGGCAGATTAATGTGGCAGAATATTCCTTAGTTCCAAATCAATCGGAGTGTTGGTTTTGGTTTATTGGACAGTCTCAGTTTTTTTTTCTTTTTTTTCTTTTCCTCTTTTTCCTCTTTTTTCTTATTTTTCGTTTTTTTTTTCTTTTTTTTTCTTTTCATCAACTTCCTTTTTTTATTCTTTTCCTATTTTTACTCTTCTTTCTTTTTTTCCTTCTCTTCTTCCTCCTCCTCCTCCTCCTTCTCCTCCTTCTCATTCTCGTCCTCTTTCTTCTTCTCCTCCTTCTTTTCTTCTTCTTCTTCTTCCTCCTTCTCCTCCTCCTCCTTCTCCTCCTTCTCCTCCTCCTTCTCTTTCTTCTCCTCCTTCTCCTCTTTCTCCTTCTCCTCCTCTCTCTTCTCCTTCTCTTTCTCCTCCTCCTTCTCCTTCTTCTCCTCCTTTTCTTCTTCCCCCTCTTCCTCCTCTTCTTTTTCTTCCTCCTCTTCCTCCTTATTTTAATTTTCACCTAGGTGCTAGTTTGTGGACGGATTAGGGGCTTCGTGAGCACTTGCGCGTATTTCAAGGTATTCACACGTACATTCACACGCATTCACGTACATTCATTCAAATTAAAATACAATACAATACAAGGCGATGCAATACAATACAATACAATAAAAATCAATACAATACAATAAAAAACAATACAATACATTAAAAACACGAATACTATTACCTAAACAACAACCATTCACCTACATTCACTTGAATTCATATACATTCACTGAGGTCTCGAGACTCTAAGGGGTTAATGCCACGATAATAATATTCGTATTTATAATTTTTTGTATTGTATTCACTCGAATTCACCTAAATCCATTTGAAGTCACGTAAATTCACTCGAATTCACCTACGTTTACTCGAATTCACCTACATTCATTCGAATTCACTTGAATTCACTTGAATTCACGTACATTCACTTAAATTCACGTACATTCACGTACATTCGACGTGATGCCATTCAAGCATACGCCTCACGTGGTCGTTAAATTGCAATAAAAATAGGTATGAAGGCAGAGAATTTGAATTTAAAAAATGCGTTTATAACTTTCGATTATGTAACAGATAGAAACGACATTAAAAAAAGATATAGAAAAGCTTGAGACAGAAAAGTAATAGAACAGAAAGAAAGAGAGAGAGAAAAAAAAGAGAACAGAAGGAAAAGAGAGAGAGAAAAAAAGAGAACAGAAAGAGAACAGAAAGAGAACAGGGAGAAAACAGAAAGAGAACAGAAAGAGAACAGAGAGAAAACAGAAAGAGAACAGAAAGAGAACGGGGAGAGAACAGGGAGAGAACAGAAAGAGAACAGAAAGAGAACAGAAAGAGAACAGGGAGAGAACAGGGAGAGAACAGAGAGAAAACAGAAAGAGAACAGGGAGAGAACAGAGAGAGAACAGAAAGAGAACAGAAAGAGAACAGAAAGAGAACAATAGAACGCAATAAAAATACGAACATTATTATAGTGACATTAAGCCAAAACAGAGACCTTTCTAAGAATGTAAAAACACGATGTTGTAAAAATGTGTATCAAAAGTTATTGAAAAAATTTATGACATAATAATAATTAAAAAAATATTTAAAAAATAAATAATAATAATAATAATAATAATAATAATAATAATAATAATAATAATAATAATAATAATAATAATAATAATAATAATAATAATAATAATAATAATAATAATAATAATAATAATAATAATAATAATAATAATAATAATAATAATAATAATAATAATAATAATAATAATAATAATAATATTAATAATAATAATAATATTAATAATAATAATAATAATAATAATTATTATTATTATTATTATAATAATAATAATAATAATAATAATAGTAATAATAAAAATAATAATAATAATAATAATAATAATAATAATAATAATAATAATAATAATTATTATTATTATTAATAATAATAATAATAATATTATTATTATTATTATTATTATTATTATTATTATTATTATTATTATTATTTTTATTTTTATTATTATCATATTTATTATTATTATCATTATTATTTTTGTTATTATATTTTTTATTATTATCATTATTATTATTATTATTAAAAAAAAACAAAAATAAAAATTTATAAATATTTTAAATATAATAATAAATAAAATAGAACAATAAGCAATTTCAAACAAAGAATAGTTTCAAATATTAAAGAATAAAGAGGTTTTCTTTGTGTTCGTCTTTGTAAGTTGCATGCAGCGATGAAAGCGAAGGAGGATTAGAAGATATTGGAGGAATCACGAAATTATTGGAAAAATAAACAAATTTAAGAACAAGGAACAAACAAAATGAGGTCATGAAACGGAAAAACGTAAACAAATTTAAGAACAAAGAACAAACAAAATGAAACTATGAAACAGAAAAGCATAAAGCGAAGGTAAGAACAAAAACTCAATGAGAAAAGAGGAAAGAACAAAAACGAAAAACTCCGAATCAAGACAAGAGCATAGAACCAAGACAAGAGCATAGAACCAAGACAAGAGCATAGAACCAAGACAGGAGCATAGAACCAATACAAGAGCATAGAACCAAGACAAAAGCACAGAACCAAGACAGGAGCATAGAACCAATACAAGATCATGGAACAAAAAGAAAAAGCAAAGAACTAAGAAAAATGCACAGAACAAAAACAAAAGCAAAGAACTAAGACAAATGCACAGAACAAAAACAAAAGCAAAAAACCAAGACAAATGCATGAAAGAGACCAAGTGTAGAAAGTTTGAGTGAGGGAGGTAGGTGTGGCGGTTATTAATGAGGCATTGTTCAGTGGAGTATCTGCCATGATTGATGCCTCTCTTAAGACCCCTCTAGATTATCACCTGATGATTTATTAATTATTTAAAAAAAAAAAAGACAATTTAAATTTAAAATTTTTGAAAAGGTGCATTATAGCTTTTATTGGAAAGTTTCAACCCAGTTACTTTTGCTCTTCTTAGTCGACAGTTTCAAAAAAAAATTTTTATATTTACAAATTTTTATTTCAATTTTTTTTCAACTGTCACTTTTTATTGATTGATTTGAGCTCAGTTTTTCGTCATTTTAAGACTTCGTTTTCCTATCCATTAAGTTGAAACCTTTCGTTATTTGACATTTAAAAAAATTTATTTCTTTGTATATTTATTAAAAATCATTTTATTTAATAATTAAAAAAAGATTATTTGTTTATATATCTATTAAAAATCATTTTATTTAATAATTAAAAAAAGATTATTTATTTATATATCTATTAAAAATCATTTTATTTAATAATTAAAAAAAGATTATTTATTTATATATCTATTAAAAATCATTTTCTTTAATAATTACGAAAATATTAATTCCAAATGATTCTAATTTCTTTTTTGTAACATAATGGAGTGAAGGTAGTGTGGTCCGATCCAACCTCGACGTCTCCATGAGACCCCTCCAACGACAAACTGCTTGCTTGGGTCGATTTGCCTGACTGAAGTTTTTTTTAAGTCTTTTAAACTCATTAAAACCCAATGGATTTAGAGTTCTCGAAGTCTATCGCTAAAGTAATAACCTCCTATTATATGTTTAATAGCCTCCAATTATAAATTTAATAGCCTCCAATTATAAATTTAATAGCCTCCAATTATAAATTTAATAGCTTCCAATTATAAATTTAATAGCCTCCAATTATATGTGTAATGGACTTTTAATGAGTACTAAAACAAGAAAGTCCCGTGGGGGTGAGGGAGGTATGGTTGTGAGGGATTGGAGTGGGAGCTAGGATGGAGTTGGGTCAATTTATTGTAAGTGAAATTATACAAGTTGAGTTATGATAAGGAAAAAATATTATGAGTTAAAATATTATAAGTGAAAATAACTCCAATTTGAATTTTTATAGGTAAAATGATCACAGGTGGAGTTGTATGAGAAAATGAAGCAATTAAAAAATAAGGTTTTGACGTAAGGGAACAAAAATGTGAAGTGAGAAATGTATCAAACAGAGAGAACAAGCAAAAATGTGAGATAAAAATATGTATCGTAGGTGAGGTAGAAGGATGTATGAACACAATACAATACAATACAATACAATACAATACAATACAATACAATACAATACAATACAATACAATACAATACAATACAATACAATACAATACAATACAATACAATAAAAAACAAGACAATACAATACAATACAATACAATACAATACAATACAAAACAATACAAAACAAAAAAAAAACAATACAATACAATACAATACAATACAATACAATACAGTACAATACAAAACAATACAATACAATACAATACAATACAATACAATACAATAAAATACAAATACAATACAATACAAATACGAATGTTATTATAGTGGCATTAACCCCGTAGAGTTTCGAGGCCACATGAAGTTGAGAGTAAAGCGATTCTGCTGAAGTGAGAGGGATGAGGTAGGTGAGGAAGGGGGTGAACAGTTGAATAACTCAGCAGTGGCAGGGGTGGCGTCAGTGGTAGCGGTTGTGGCTACAGTCATGGCAGTTGCAGTGGTGATGGTAGCAGTAGCAGTAATGGTGGTAGCAGTAGCAGTAATGGTGGTGGCAGTGGTGATGGCAGTGGCGGAGCTGGGGTAGTAGTGGTGGCGCAGGAACGGTGGTAGCAGCAGGATTAGTAGGAGTGGTAGCTGTGATAGCAGCAGTGGTGGTGTGGTAAGCTTAGAGAATTTGTTAATTGCAGTTCACAGAGCCACAGGGAATGAAAACAAGTGGCCAGCTGGGAGGTGGCTGAGTGGCTGAATAAGAACCCCATAAAACACCACGACCCAACATTCCTGCCCCTGTGAAGACCTTCGCTCACATTCCTCCTCTTTTATGGCCTCCGATGCATGCGTGACAACTACTCCTAATGCGTCGTAATATTTGTGAATTCCTGTGAATGCATGTGAATGCCTGTGAATGCATGTGAATGGCTGTGAATGGCTGTGAATGGCTGTGAATGCCTGTGAATGCCTGGGAATGCTTGTGAATGTTTGTGAATGCCTGTGAATGCCTGTAAATGGCTGTGAATGCCTGTGAATGCTTGTGAATGCCTGTGAATGCCTGTGAATGCCTGTGAATGCCTGTGAATGCCTGTGAATGCTTGTGAATGCCTGTGAATGCCTGTGAATGCTTGTGAATGCCTGTGAATGCCTGTGAATGCCTGTGAATGTTGGTGAATGCCTGTTAATGCCTGTGAATGCCTGTGAATGCTTGTGAATGCCTGTTAATGCCTGTGAATGTCTGTGAATGCCTGTGAATGCCTGTGAATGCCTGTGAATGCCTGTGAATGCCTGTGAATGCCTGTGAATGCCTGTGAATGCCTGTGAATGCCTGTGAATGCCTGTGAATGTTTGTGAATGCCTGTGAATGCCTGTGAATGTTTGTGAATGCCTGTGAATGCCTGTGAATGCCTGTGAATGCACTTGAATAGCTTTGAACTCTTTTGAGTGCATCCGAAAGCTTCTGAATAGGTCTGAATGGGTCTGAATAGATATTGTTCATAGCGCCTCTGTCTCAAACTCTGCTGAAACTCTATGAAAGACATGTGCTGGGAAGATTAGATTAGCAGAGTTGAATAGATTAGATACAATTGAACTTCTATAGTTTAGATTAAGTAAATGAGAATGGATAGAATTAAATTGCAGTGGATTAGATTATATTAAATGAATAGAGGCCTTTTCTGCTTCCCCAGTTGAGGCATAGGTAAGACAATAAACCTACTGTCTGTCATATCATTATCACCAGCTAAACATTCCTACCGGAATATATGTATATTTAACCCTATAAAGTTATTTTTAGAAACACTTGTTAATGTGGCTATTTATAACTTGACACCTTGTGATGAGTTGATTGAGATGAGATCGATACAAATAGACTGTGTTATGGTGGTAACTCTCGTTTGTGTGAGCGCTGCAATAGAGAACAGTGTGTGTGGGTGTGTGTGTGTGTGTGTGTGTGTGTGTGTGTGTGTGTGTGTGTGTGTGTGTGTGTGTGTGTGTGTGTGTGTGTGTGTGTGTGTGTGTGTGTGTGTGTGTGTGTGTGTGTGTGTGTGTGTGTGTGTGTTTGTGTTCGTGTGTGTATAAATGATTAATTATGTAAGATGGAGTGATGAATAGGAGGATGGAAGGATGGAGTGATGGATGGGAAGATGGAGTGATGGATAGGAGGATGGAGTGATGGATGGGAGGATGGAGGGATGGATGGAAAAAATGAATATTGGATTAGATGCAAGGTGGAAGAATACAGAAAAAAAAGAAAAAAATGGAAGATTTATTGAATATTAATTGAAAAAAAAACTGAAAGCAAAATGAATAAAAATGAATGTGAGGATGAAAGCAAAATGAATGAAAAGTAAATGGATTAGTGAAGGAGTCCTATCAGGTATTTGTCTTGTATTGGCTAATCAGATCAACGGATGATTGAACAAATAGGAGAACTGAACAAACGATGGAAAAAATAAAAATAAAAATGTTTATAAAACGAATGAAAAAATGAACAAATGAATGAATGAATGAATGAATGAATGAATGAATGAATGAATGAATGAATGAATGAATGAATGAATGAATGAATGAATGAATGAATGAATGAATGAATGAATGAATGAATGAATGAATGAATGAATGAATGAATGAATGAATGAATGAATGAATGAATGAATGAATGAATGAATGAATGAATGAATGAATGAATGAATGAATGAATGAATGAATGAATGAATGAGAGAATGAATGAATGAATGAAAGAATGAATGAGAGAATGAATGAAAGAATGAATGAAAGAATGAATGAAAGAATGAATGAAAGAATGAATGAAAGAATGAATGAAAGAATGAATGAAAGGATGAATGAAAGAATGAATAGGAACATTAATTCAAATTGAAATATTGTAGCGCATCATTGTATCGTGTTTTTCTAGGATTGTTTTTTGTATGTATTTGTTGTGATGTATCTTTTTGGGTGTATGTTAGTTGCTGTATTGGTCTTTTGCCGTTTGTATTGTTGTAATGAATAAATGAATGAATAATTGAATGCATAGCTTGTTATAGCGCACAGTTTGCAAACAAGTCTGCCTCAGAAGCACTCATTGAGTGTTTTTTTTTAAATAATTCGGTCCGGTCTCAAAGTATTCTTTTTTTATTATTAAACATTTTTTGTTCCCTTTTAATTTTCATTCACTTCAAGAACCTTTTTTTGTCCAGTTGAAGTATTGTACTTGATAGTTTTTAATGTCTTTCGTTTCTTTGTTCTCAGTCTTTAGTGACTATTCATACTCTTTTATGCTCTTTTTTGTACTGTCCTGCTCAGTATTGTGTTGTGAAATCTATTCTTCCCATTGTATGGTAGTATGTATTCCTTTGCGTTGCAGTGTGTATTTCTTCGTTGTAGTGTGTTTTTTTAGTGTGTCTTTGTTATAATGTTTCTTTTTCTGTATTCCTTGTGTATTTTTCTGTATGTAGGGCGTACTTTCCTGTATGTAGTGTGTATTTTTCTGTATGTAGGGCGTACTTTCCTGTATGTAGGGTGTATTTTTCTGTATGTAGAGCGTACTTTTCTGTATGTATGGTGTATTTTTCTGTATTTAGGGTGTATTTCTGTTTTAGTGTCTATACCCCTGTGTTGTGGTGTCTATTTCGCTATGTCATGAAGTCTGCCTTTCAATGTTACATCGTAATGTCGGCATTTTTAAAGTTTTTTTTCATGTCAGGACGTTATTTCCCCACATTTCTTGCTTATATGGAATAGCTTTGTATCTTTAATAATTTTTTTTATCACAATAATGTTTCAAGAGGCTGCTCCATCGTTACCATAGTGGTTGTAGTACTGGTATGTGTACCGGTGGTACTGATTTTATATTAACAGTACTGTACTTGTATTGTGGCTCTATTGGTAGTATTAAACCTATATTAATATTATTTCGATTGTATTGTTTGTATATTTGATATTTGTATTATTATTTTTATTGGTATTAATGGTATTTAAATTATTTGTTAGTGTTGTAGGGTTAGCAATAGTAATGTGTTTATATTTCAGTATTGTATTTGAATGGTTTTCTGTCTTGCTAAGATAGTTTTTGTATTTTTGGTATTGTGGTGGTTAAATTTTTTGTATTTTTGGTATTGTGGTGATTAAATATTTTGTATTTTTGGTATTGTAGTGGTTAAATTTTTTGTATTTTTGGTATTGTATCGGTTGAAATTTTGTATCTCTGGTATTGTATTGTTTAATTTTTTTGTATTTATTTTCCTATTGTTAAAATTTTGTTGATATTGATTTTGTTACTATTGTACTGTAGCATCAGCATTGTTATAGTAGTGTCAGTATTGGCTTCGCCTGCCTAGTTTCTGGCAGCAAAACCTCTACAACTAGCACTGGGTCCATGAAGAATAACTCATCTTATTCTCAAACAAGCACACCTTTTATCTCTCCCTCTCATACGCAATGAATAACGTACCAACGCTTCGCCAATGAAACACATGATGAAAAAGGGAAAAATATTTTAAAATAATAATTAATTAATTTGAATAATAATCAAAATATAATTTGTTTAATTCTAAGAATGTAGTGAAGAATTATTTTTAAAAAATTATTCAATTTTTTGTTAATTAGTATTAAAAAATGCTGAAAAAACATATTTTTTAAACAATCCTTAAAAAAATATTCCATTGAGGTCTTGAAAGAAAAAAAATCACAAGTGCATACAATGAGCTTCTCAGTTGTGGAGTCTTAGTAGGAGGGTGGGTTTGAGTTAGACACGACTGCTATATATGTGAACGTGTCTGTGGTAAGTCGTGTATAAAAGTGTGTGTTGGAGAGTTTTGAGTGATTTGGATGATGTGTTGGGGTTGTTTGAAGTCTTATTTGGCGTAAAAGTATTGAAAATGTAACAAAAAAGTATCGAAAAGGCGGTTTTTGAAATAATTTTGCGTTTTAAAATAAAATAAACTCACAAGAAAGCGTATTTAACAAGCTTTAAAAGCAAATTAATTAAAAAAATTCAATTAAAAACAGGTTTAAAAAATAATTGAAATGAAAAGCACGGTGAATAATTGAAAAATATCAACTGAGAGACATTTCGGCTGGGTTGAACGAATAGTTGAATATCTTATCGATAATCTCGAGTGTTTGTAGTGATTGTAGGTGGTGTAGTGATAAGGTATAGTATAGATTTGATGATAAGAACGCCACGCACATTGAGTCCCTCATGCGTTTCGTTGGGAGACTCAATTCTTGCCAGACGTGATTAACAACTGTTGTTGTTGATAAATCCACTTTACATCGACGAAGACTTTAAATCGATTCAGAGATCCAGATGCCGTGGTTGTATTGTAAACATTAAATAGTTGAACACATTGCCTCCCTGTAGGTCTGTTGTTCGTGTTTTTTGTGTGGTTCTTGTGTTTTTTTTTGTTCATGTTTTTTGTGTTTTTTGTTTTGTTCATGTTTTTTGTGCGGTTTATGTGTTCGTGTTTTTGTGTGGTTTTTATGTTTTTTGATTTTTTCTTGTTTTTGTAATGTTTTTTTGTGTGGTTTTTGTTTTTTATGATGTTTGTATTTTTATGGTTATTTTTCGTGTTGTTTGCAGTGATTGTTTGCCACTTCATCTACTTGTTTGTTTTTGTTAACGTTGTTCACACTCTATTTCTTGTCATGTTCTTTTTTTATGGAATTTGTAATGTTCTCGTTGTTCGTTTTGTTCTCATTGTTTTTGTTTGCGTGAACAAAACTTCTAAGAACGTTCCACGACAGCAAAGCTCTCAGAACATCTCCATTTCACGAGTTGTTATTACTGGAGGTTACGCGCCAACCCTTGCAAATAACATTTAACTTTCCATCCGCCAAAACACGCCAGTCCAAAACACGCCAGTCCAAACTTTTGAAGCAATCTTCTCGCATTCTTAAACTTGTTTTTCAAACAAAAATTTCAGAGTATTTTTTTATATATTCCAATAACAATTGAAATCAATCATATTCATAAAATATTTATTGATTATGTCTAATTAATCCTAAGATTTATTTGTAGCTTATTTTTTTACTTATTTATTATTTTCTTCACATCTCCCTTTATTATGTATTTCTTATATTATTTATAATTTATAGTTATAATTTCTTCATATTTATATTTTATTTACATATATATTTTTTTCTTTTTATTATTTATAATTAACCATATATTAAATAAATCAAGTTATTTCAGATTAAGCACACATAACCGTTCCATAAGCGCTCGTAAATTCACATTGAATGTGTGTTTGCATGCACCCGCTCACCCCTGATGATGATGCATTCTATTGTGGAGGATTCTTCTTGAAGTCCGCCTAAAATTTTTTAACATAATTACATGTTAATTCGAGGTGGGACATAGCTACATTTTTATTCCGTGGTTTTGAAAACTTTGCCCTAAAGTTTAGTTCATTCAACGAGATTTCTAGAATATTTCGCTCATACATTTGCTCCCCAGCTCTCCTATGGACTTGAGAGTGAAAAAAAAACTAATGATGAAGATTGTTATTTTGTTTCTCATTATTATCTTTATTAGTTGTTGTTATTGTTATCATTTGAGCGGCAATGATATTAAGTAAGAAGAAAAGAGGAATATGAGAAGATTGGAAAGAACTAGAAGGAAAAATGAAAAAAGAAATAAAAATATAAAATAAGAAATAGAATATAAATGAGAAAAAGAGAGCCAAGAGAAAAGAGAAGAGGAGAAAGAAAAAGAGAAGAAGAAGAAAAGATGGAAAAGGAGGAAGAGGAAGAGAAAGAGAAAGATAGGGAAAAGAGAAAGGGAAAGAGTAAGAGAAGGAACAAGAGAAAGAAGAAGAAAAATAGAAAAAAAAAGTGAAAAGAAAGAGAATGAAGAAGGAGAGGGAGAAGGAGAGGGAGAAAGAAGGAAAATAAGGAGAAGGAAGAGAAGGATAGAGAGAGGCATGAAGGAGGGTATGCACAAGAGGGGAAGGGAATTAAATAAATTGGTGAAAGCGAGAAAAACATTAGTTATGAAACCTCAATTGTCAGTGAGTTGTGTGTGTGGTCTTGTGATTGTGTTTGTGTGTTTGTGTTGTGTGTGTGTGTGTGTGTGTGTGTGTGTGTGTGTGTGTGTGTGTGTGTGTGTGTGTGTGTGTGTGTGTGTGTGTGTGTGTGTGTGTGTGTGTGTGTGTGTGTGTGTGTGTGTGTGTGTGTGTTTGGGTGAGTTTAAACTTGTGTGCAAGTATGGTTGTGTGTTCTCCTACCTATGGAATAGTGTGTGTTGTGTGTGAGAATGTTGTTTTTGTGCTTTTGTACATGTGTGTTTGTGTGTGTGTGTGTGTGTGTGTGTGTGTGTGTTTGTGTGTGTGTGTGTGTGTGTGTGTGTGTGTGTGTGTGTGTGTGTGTGTGTGTGTGTGTGTGTGTGTGTGTGTGTGTGTGTGTGTGTGTGTGTGTGTGTGTGTGTGTGTGTGTGTATGTGGATGTGTGGGTATGTGCGAGTGAGTGTGCCTGCATGCATAGAAAGAGGATTAAGGGAGACCAATAAAACTATGTGATTTGTGAGTGGAACAATTGAAGTTATGTGGGTTCAACTAGTGCTTCAGTCCCTGATGTGGTGGGCTAGCCAGCTTGAAACTAAGTTGTTTGTATTGTTTTCAGTAGATTTGTGTTTGCATGCTTTGTAGTAGGTTTGTGTTTGTTTTCTCTGTAGTAGGTTTGCGTTTGTATTGTTTATAGTAACTTTGTGTTTGTTTGCATTGTTTTTCAAGTTTGTAGTTGTTTGTGTTGGTTTTTTATGTTTGTGTTGTTCGTATTTGTTCGTAGCCGTGTGTATCCATTTTTAAACTATTCAAACTTCTCAAGTTTTTTGAAGTTTGAGTTATTCAAAACATCTTCAAAATTTTTTCCTGATCCTATCAAACAATCCCACAAACCCTTCCTTCTGTTCTCTCCCTTTCGCACTGTTATGTCCTCATCCCTTAAACTGCTCCTCACTTTAATTTTGTTTTAACTTTTCACACCGTTTCCTTTTTACCTTTCTCTCCCAAAACTTTTCTTTTTTTTCCAACTGTCTGATTTTCGTGTCATAAAAATTCTCCTTTACACCTCTCACTCTTTCCTCTTCCTACACCACTCTCATTATCACATCGTTTTATCACTACCACATCATTCATTCCCTACCACAACATTTTCCCACTACCACATCGCATTCTCTCGTCTCACCTCCCATCCTTTCTTCCACACAAATCCAGACTTCTCCATCATTCTCGCATCTTCTACCACCTACTTCAACCCTCCTACATCGACGTGTGTTCAATCCAGAGTTTGATGCATGCACGCAATAAAGAGGAGAATGGAGAGATTTTTGATTGCAGAGACGTGATGTGTTGCCTTCAGAAGAGAAGCTCAGAGAAGTTTCACTACACTACAATACCAGAAAGTGAAAAAGACAGAGATACAAGATGATACGATACAACGCAATACGATACAATACAATACAATACGATACGATACAATAAGATACAAAAAAATAAGATACAAAAAAATAAGATACAATGCAATGCAATACAACAAAATAGAATACAATACAACACAACAAAATACAATACAATAAAACAAAATACAATACAACAAAATAAAATACACTACAATACAACAAAATACAATACAACGAGTGCTAGTGAGTGAGTTATTCCATCAGAGCTACAAGACCACACACGGTGCCATGTTAATGTTTCTTCAGCTACATTCTCTGGGAAGATGAACAGCTACAGTTGATTCACTTGTGGTGTTTTAAGTGTTGCATGCAAGGTGTGGTGGTCCTTTGTTGTTAAGGTGGTTTTTGTTTTCATGGTGGTTCTTTGTTTTTATGGTGGTTCTTTATTTTTATGGTGGTTCTTTATTTTTATGGTGGTTCTTTGTTTTTATGGTGTTTATTTGTTTTTATGGTGGTTTGTTTTTTTGATTTAACTTAGTAAAGCCTTCAAGAGTGTGGGTGGCGGTGGTGATTGCACTAGTTGGCTGGAGTTAGCTATTTTTAACTTCAGTTGTCCGAAAATAAATCTGGTGAGAAGAACATTTGGTAGGAAAGGAATTTTTGTGATAGAAAAATTTTGAAAGATAATTCTGTATGTGAGGAATCTTGTTGGGAGAATCATTCGTATGAAAGAGGATAATTATAAAAAGAGGCCAAAAATATGAATTTTTATAAGAAGTTCTGTAGAAGATATTCTGTTAAAACATAATCCTCAGTAGAAGAGAGAAATTGTGAGAAGATTTTTATGCGAAGGAAAAGGATAAAAAAATAAGTTTATAAAAATGTTTTGTAGAAAGGAGAAAATGGAATATCAGTGTGTGAATGTTAAAGAAAGTTAAAAAAAGGTTTTCGGAGATTTTTTGAAAAAAATTTTAATTTATTTAAAAAAAATTTTTCAATTTAAAAGTTTTAAAAAATTTTTTTTTAAATACCTTTAAAATGTTTTTTTATAAATATTTTAAAAGAATATTTTAAAAGAATATTTTTTTAGATGAATTCAACAGAAGAAGAAAACTTTGACGGCTGTCAGTTGAAAGGAAGGTTGTAGGTATGGTCTGGAGGGCTGGTCTTATTAAGGTGATAATGATATCTTTGTGGAAGATGGATTAATCGCATGGCAGTGAGGCTAGATGGGATACTAATGATAACATGATCATATAGTGGTGGAAAAAATGATAACATTATCATGTAGTGGTAAAATAAAATGATAACATGATCATGTAGTGGTAAAAGAAAATGATAACATGATCATATAGTGGTGAAATAAAATGATAACATGAGCATGTAGTGGTAAAATAAAATGATAACATGAGCATGTAGAGGTGGAAAAAATGATAAAAACTTCATACAAATCTTTGTATAATCTTTTGTTGAAAACAAGGGTAGAGAGCTTTATAAACGTGTGTATGCACAAAGAAACATTGATAAGAACAGGGGTAGAGTTATAAAT
>OX387257.1:7026524-7054024 GCA_947562095.1 Branchellion lobata | reverse complement strand
TCTTCATCACCATCCTCATCATAACCATCATCATCATCCTTATTTTCATCTCCATAATAATAATAATAACAATAATAACAATAATAACAACAATAATAATAATAATAATAATAATAGTAATAATCATCATCATCATCCTCATCAGCTTTTATTTTTCATTTTTCGTCTTCCAATTTGTATTTCCTCTTCTTCCACTTCTCCAATCCACCTGCATACATTACAATAATCAAGGGTGCTTATTATTGCTGTTGTTTTTATTTTTATTATTTTTTTCTTGTTTTTATTTTTCTGTGAGATGGGAAAATACTCGAAAGGCTAACGAAGAAAAGAGAAATAATTGGATGAGAAATGGATGGATGGATGGATGTATGGATGGATGGATGGATGTATGGATGGATGGATGCATGGATGGATGTATGGATGGATGGAAGGATGGATAGATAGATAGATGGATGGAGGGATGGGTGGAAGGATGGATGGATTGATGGAATGAGGAAAGGATGGATGGATGAAAGGATGGATGGAAAGATGGAAGGATGAAAGGATGGATGGATGAAAGGATGGATGGAAAGATGGAAGGATGAAAGGATGGATGGATAAGAGGAAGGATGGAAAGATGGAGGGATGGATGAGAGGAAGAAGTTAAGGATGCATGGAAAAATGGTAAAATATGGATAAAAAGAGAAACGACGAAATGAATGAATGAATGGATGAAGGAACTAGACAATGGAGAATGATTAGAAGATGAATTATGAGATTGATTAAAAGTGAATTGATAGTGGATGAAAAAACAAAACCGCTATAGGTACGCCTCACAAACCACTCAACTTGACGATATTAACCTCAATCACTCAACACTCGTTGGTTGCAACTAACTGATACCACGTACTTTTGAAAACCCGGTTCGTCCATCCATCTCGAACCCTTTTAAACATCTTTCTAGCTTTCTTTCTTTTTCCGAATGCACCTATCCTCATTAGTTTTTGTGCTTATGCACGTGGTATTTTTCTTTCTATTGTCATTTTTTTATTTTTCCTTCTTCTATCATTTTTTTCTTTTTCTTCCTCATCTTTTTTTCTTTTTCCTTCCTCATCTTTTTTTCTTTTTTCTTCTTCATCTTTTTTTTTCTTTTTGCTTTTTTCTGTTTTTTTTAGCTTATCTATTTGTTCTCCACCTTATCTCGTCCACACTTTTCTATCCATTCCACCAATCACCATTGAACAATTGTAGCAACAGTCTTCCTTCTAATCCAATACAAATACAAACAGTGGCGTTAACGCCGGCGGATTTTGAGACTCTCATCTTTAACTCCAACTACTCTTTCACCCAAAAAAACTTCTAAAGACAGCCAAACCTCCTCCAACCACAATTATCCCCTCAACCACACCTTTTGCAACTCACTTTCCGGAAAAAGTCAGAATCCTTCTAATTCAATCATTAATCTTTTAATCATAACTTCAGCCTTAATCCTAACACTTAAGTTGCCCCATTTAACCCAACCTTAATTGACCCACCAACCACCCTCTCAACCTCACCCAAACACATTCCTCCCAATTTTACTCCATCTCAACCTTACCCATCCAAACTCAATCTTAACCAACCCAACACAACTTAATCTTACCCAACCCAACCCATCCACACCTCCTTCACTGGTTCCCGGCAGGGTTGGTACAAACTTTATCAAACATTGATGATCCAACCCGCATCAGAGCTGATACGTCAGAGTTCAAGTAAGTTAGCACCTGGTGTGGTGTGGTGTGGTGTGGTGTGGTGTGGGGTGGCGTGGTGTGGCGTGGTGTGGTGTAGTGTGGTGTGGCGTAATGTGGTTTCATGTAGTTTGGCGTGGTGTAGATTGGTGTGGCGTGGCGTGGTGTGGCGTGGCGTGGCGTGGCGTGGCGTGGCGTGGCGTGGTGTGGCGTGGCGTGGCGTGGTGTGGCGTGGCGTGGTGTGGCGTGGCGTGGTGTGGCGTGGCGTGGCGTGGTATGGTATGGTATAAAATAGTTTTTGATGATATTATTTTCAAACAGTACTGTATTTCATTTTTATGTATTCTTTGAAACTTCATTACTGATGAAATAAATATAAATTTTAATTTAATTTAATTATAAAAGTAATATTTAAACTAAAATATTCCATTTTCCATCTTATTATATTTCCCACAACGGCTTCTAGTCACCTTGGCAAGTCTCTGATTCTCGATTTTGAGACACTTGACCGCTTTCTGGAGTTCTCCCTTGATACACTCCAACTCGCCTAACTGAGACGTCTTCGCCTCTGTCTCGTTCTGTAGTAACTGGAGGAGGACGGGTGGGTGGACAGATTGGTGGATGGATGGGTGGGTGGATGAATGGGTGTAGGATGGATGGGTAGGTGGATAGATGGGTGGGTGGATAAATGGGTGGGTGGATAGATGGGTGGGTAGATGGATGGGTGGGTGGATAGATGGGTGGGCTGGTGAGTAAGTGGAGGGATGGGTGAGTAGACTGGTGGTTAAGTGGGTGGGTGAGGGAGTGTTATATAGAAAGAAGATTAATGATGTGGGTGGGGATTTCAAGGAATTGAATACGGGGGTGTTGGATCGGTGTTCATTGGATGGGAGTGGGTGGTTAAAAAGAATGGGTGTTTGAATGGTTAGAAAGGGTTAGGATGGACGGGATGAGGTTGGTTGAGCGGGATGAGAGTCTACTGGGAGTGGATCGGATAGAAGGAATTACTAAGCTGTTGCTTTATTATTACTGTTGTTCTCATTGTTGTTGTTGTTTTTGTTGTTGTTGTTGTTTTTATTGTTTTTATTTATTTATTTTTATTATTTTTTTTTGTTGTCGTTGTTATTATTGTTGTCATTGTTATTGTTATTGTTGTTGTTGTTGTTGTTTTTGTTTTTGTTGTTGTTGGATACTGTGGTTGTTGTGAAAAACTATGTTGTTGACAGCATAAAATGACTATGCACACAAGTTTCATTAAAAGAATACTATTGGAACTTCACGCTGTTGAGAAGTAGCAGCCATGTTAATTCGTTATGCTACAATTTTTTTTAATTCTTTTTTTAAAATTTATTTTTAAGTTTTTTTTTTAATTTCTATTCTATTGTTTTTTTAAAGTTATTCTTTATCAGTTTTATTTTTATCAGTAATCTTCTTTGATAACATTCTGTTATTATTCTTCTTTTTATTATTCTTTATAATGATTATTTTTTCAATAAAGTTATTTTTATTATTCATTCACTTTTATTATTATTATTTTTATTTTTATCATTTATTCACTTTTATTATTATTTTTTTTTTAATCATTTATTCACTTTTATTATTATTATTTTTATTTTTATTATTCATTCACTTTTATTATTATTATTTTTTATTTTTATTATTCATTCATGGTGATGATTGATTAGCCGTATGAGTCTGACGGCTTAAGACTTGAGAAAGAAAAATGAATCCAGGTGTACTTAAATGTTCTAGACTGATTTTAAAACAATAATTTAAATTTAAATAAAAATAATAATCAATAAATTAGGTTTTTTAATTGAGGTCAGAATAAATTATTTTCATAATTAGAATTAAACGAATAGAATAATTTGAAAAGAAAATTGAGTGTGTGAAAATCAAATTAAAAAAAAAATTAATAAAAGTTAAAAAGCTAAATAAATAAAAATAAAAGAAATTGATAAGAGAAATTATTAAAAATTAGAGCTCTGAATAACTAAAAATGATAAGAAACTAGTTTTAAATATTATAAAGCATGTTTAAAACGTTTGAATAGTTAATATTTTCAGGGAGTTATGGAAATAATATGAAATAATAAAAAAAAGGGTTGAGCTTCAATTGAGAAGCTACTTTGGTTAGAACTAAAGTTTCTCTTTCGTGGAAACTCAAAAATTGTTAATTAAGTTTTAATTATATGCCCTTGTGTTTTCAAAAGCCAAATTTTATTTTCGTTTCTTCAATGGCGTTGAATTGATTTGGTGGTGAACATTGATTTTTAAGATTAGAATTATTGGAATAATTAGAATTTCAATTGCACCTACATTAGTACAGTTGAAATCATTCCCATGAATCGCTTTGATCCTCCAATCCAGCCTCCTTTTGCATTAGACAGTTCCTTCAAACCTCTTCTCATCGATCTTTTCCCCTTACTATTCCTTACTAATGCAACTCTTTTTTACACAACCTCCGCTTGTCGAAGTCACTTATAACCTTTGGTAAACTACTGAAAATTCACGTTTACCAAAGCTTCTCACTCTAACTTGATCCTCAATCAATTCTAAGCGCTTCCGAGACAAACTAGTTCGTAAGTTGCGCGCTATAACAGATTATCCAATCAGCATTCAGTCATAACTAAATAAAATTTATAACTCACTATATTCATCACCACCAACTCCACCACCAACAACATCACCACCATCATCATCACCACCACCATCATCACCAGCAACAGCACTACCACGATCACCACTACCTTCACCACTACCTTCACCACCAACAACATCACCACCAACAACATCACCACCATCCCCACCACCATCACCATCGCCATCACCACCACCTCACCACACATATGTCTTCACAATCTCTCAGCTTCGACTTCTGATATACGAATTCCTAGCGAATGAAAGATTAAAAAAATTAAACTTTAAATAAAAAGAATTTTTTGAAAAAGAATAAATAATAATCCAAGTGGCTGGAATAGAAACTATAAAAATGAAATGAGAATTATTAGATGAACATTTTAAAAGAATAAATGTTAAAAAGAAAGATTAATGAGAGAGATTTAACTAAAAATTCGCATCTCAATGCATACGATATATGCAAACAAATAGAGAAAAGGATGGAAGAAGAAAAATTGTGTGAGAAAAGGGAAAATGGATGGAGGGATGGAAGAGGGATGGAAGGATGGAAGATAGATGGAGGGATGGAAGAAGGATGGAGAGATGGAAGAGGGATGGAGGGATAAAAGAGGGATGGAGGGATGGAAGAGGGATGGAAGGATGGAAGATAGATGGAGGGATGGAAGAGGGATGGAGATATGGAAGAGGGATGGAGGGATAGAAGAGGGATGGAGGGATGGAAGAGGGATGGAGGGATGGAAAAGGGATGGAGGGATGGAAGAGGGATGGAGGGATGGAAGGTGGATGGAGGGATGGAAGGTGGATGGGGGGATGGAAGGTGGATGGAAGGATGGAAGGTGGATGGAAGGATGGAAGGTGGATGGAGGGATGGAAGGTGGATGAAGGGATGGAAGAGGGATAGAAGGATGAAAGGTGGATGGAAGGATGGAAGGTGGATGGAGGGATAGAAGGTGGATGGAAGGGTGGAAGGTGGATGGAGGGATGGAAGAGGGATGGAGGGATGGAAGGTGGATAGAGGGATGGAAGGTGGATGGAGGGATGGAAGAGGGATGGAGGGATGGAAGGTGGATAGAGGGATGGAAGGTGGATGGAGGGATGGAAGATGGATGGAGGGATGGAAGAGGGATGGAGGGATGGAAGATGGATGGAGGGATGGAGGATGGATGAACAGAGGAAGAGCTGGACAAATTGAGAGATGAACAGATGGTCAAATAGAGAGATGAACAGATGAACAGATGGACAGATAGACAGGTGGACAGATGGACAGATGGACAGATGGACGGATGGACGGATGGACAGTTGGACAGATGGACAGATAGACAGATGGACAGATGGACAGATGGACAGATGGACAGATAGACAGATGGACAGATGGACAGATGGACAGATGGACAGATAGACAGATGGACGGATGGACAGATGGACAGATAGACAGATAGACGGATAGACGGATGGACAGAGGGACGGATTGACGGATAGACAGATAGACGGATGGACAGATGATGAAAGATGCGAAGCTAATAAATCAAACGTAGTAAAAGATTTGGAAGTTAAAAAGATAAAAGAATAAATGCAATGGAAAACTGCAGAGAGGGAAAAGAAAGGTTATTTAAGTGGAACTGTATCAAGAGGGAATGCATGGTTGAATGAGAGAATGCATGGTTGAATGATTGAATGGAAAAATTAATGAAATCATGAATGAATGAATGAATTAGAGTGCTGCGCGAATGAGAAGATGAATTAATGCACTCAATATATTTAATGAGGATGTATTAATGAATGAGAAGAATGACGAAGAAAGGAAGAGGAAGGAAGGATGGATGAATTAATCGATCAAATTTATATGAATGAATTGATGGATTCACGCAGGAAAAAGGATAAGAAGGGAAGACTAAATGGATTTAAGCAGAAAGAAGGAAGAATGAATGAATAAATGGAAGAAGTGCAGAGAGTAGAAAGGACAGACAACAGGCAGGAGCAACCTTATCGAGGCAAATGAGACACTTTCGCTCGTCGTCAAGTTTGTTGTAGAGGCAGGAGATATCTTCGAAGGACATGGTGGTCTTATTAGCTCTCTAACGTGCCTTTGTGAGCCTTAAGAGCGATCAATGCTCATAATCCGAATGTTCACTGTTTGATTGCTCCTCTATCGACCCTCCAAGCTCGCTTCTGCTTGCTAGCAACGAGTTAATTGGGTGGTAATTTGTTGGTTAAGTGGTTAATTGAGTGGCTTAATGGGTGATAATGTAGATAATTGAAAGGTTGACTGGCTGGTTTAATGGGTGATTCAACCAATGGATATTTGTTACTACAGCTCAGCAACTGTTATCTCGATGATATGCGGTATGGTATGCGGTTTTCATTGTGGTGTCTGTGAAGCTGCGAGTTTCGATGATTTCCAGATTAAATTGAAAATGGTTTCCAGATTAGATTAAAAAAGATTTCCAAATTAGATTAGATTAACAACAAGCATTTAAGCAGTAAAACAAACGCTATACAATTTTTCGACAAACAAATTATTTCTAAAAAAAGCGTGTTTGTATCTTTCGATAATGAGGTGTTCACAATATGTTCTCGATATTGTTATCATAACAAAACTGACGTCATATTTGTGTGTACTTTTAAACGTTTTCAATAAAATATCTTCTCTTTGCTCTGTTTGAGTACTAAAAGAAAAAAAAATCTCGTTTATTTCGATAAAAAATTGATTTATTTTCGAAAAAAAAACTTTTTTAGAATGAAATTTTAATAATTTCAAAAGCTGAGAAAATAAACTTCGTTAAATTAAATAAAAAATTCAATTCAATTCAAAAATAACAAGAGAAATTAATTTTAAAAAATATTAAGGGCCCAGCGCTGTCGTTTGTGAGCACAGTCATGGACCTCCGAGATATCAACTGAGAAGTTAATGAGGCTACACCCTTCAGAAGCTCCTTTTTTTACGAATTCAATTTATATTAAATAATTTTTAATTTATTATTAATTTAATTTTTAAATAATTATTTATATAATTTTTAATGAATTTTCGTTTAATTTTTGAATATTTTACTGATTTTATTTTATTTATTAAAACGTTGATTATTCAATTTATTCTGTTAAATATAATTTTTCGAATTTATTAGTTGAATCATTATTTTTAGATTTATTTTAATTTATTTTTATTATAAAACTTATTCCACCCACCTTTTCACGTGCCATTTCCATTCAGCAGTGAATTTTAAAAAAATTTTCCATTAAAACATTTAATTAAAGAATGCCTTGAAGACCCTTTAACAATGTCAATTTTACTTTTATGTTTTCTTTTTTTGTTTTTTTTTCAGTATTATAGTTTTTCAAAGGTCCATAAAGCGGGCCGTCACCAATTTGAACCTCAAAACCCTTTTTTATTCTTTTTCAGTTTTTTTTTAGTTTTCTTAGTTTTTTTTTCAATTTTTTCAATTTTTTTAATTTTTAGTAAATTGAAAAAAATAATAAAAAAAAAAACTTATATAATAATAAAAAAAATAATAATAAAACTTAATTTTTTATATTTAGAAAAAAACTTTTTTGAAATTTGAAAAGCGTTAAACTTTATTATAGGATATTTACTCAATTTTCATAAATCAATTTTGTGGATATAAAATACAAAATTCAATTAACCAAAAATTAAAAAAAAAAAAAAAAAAAAAAAAACTGTATTTGAATTTTGTTGAGTTATTTTGGTACAAGCAAAAAAAAAATATAAAAATGATGAAATTTCTTTCTGTTTCGTATCAAGTAGCCGTGTAGGAAGTCCCTTCAGAGGCCATGAACAATAAAAATAAAAATAAATTTCAAATAAAAATAAAATTGGAAAAATAAAAATAGATAAAAGTGGAATAGAAAAAAAAATAAAATTGGGATAAAAATGAAAAGAATATGAATAAAAATAAAAATGCCAAGCTAAACAAATAGATATATTTTTTCAAATCTAAAAAAGCATAAAAATGAAAATGAAACAAAAATATAAAGACAAATAAAATAAAAAAAACAAACAAAACTGAAAATACACATACAAATCGAAATGAAAACGGAAAAAACGATAAGAATAGAAAAAATATTAAGATAGAAAAATGAAAAAAAATTTAAATAAATGATAAAAAACAAAACGAAAAAAATTAAAAAAACTATAAACTTAATATTAATTGAAAAAAAATTAATCAAAATCAAAATTGAATAAGAAAAATTAAAAATAAATTTAAAAAAATTAAATTTAAAGTGACAAAAGGGTATATACACTCAGCAAAACAATCGCGAGGATTTGAAGGCATACTCTTCGGTTGTAGGCAGTTATGGCAAAATTGATACTTTTATTATAGAGCTTAACTTTTATGTAAATTAATATAATTTTATAGCGCAAATTTTATACCCACACGTGCGTAAGAATCCCATTTTTTTATTTTATGTATCAAGGTGTTTGTAATCACCCAAGAGGGTTGGTGTCGTGTTGAAGTGTGAAATAAGCGAAAAAAAGCGACAATTTTCAGTGGAGTTGAGAATTTGAAAATATACATTTTAAAAGCACTCCCAGACTCAGTGATCAGCTTGGATTCATCAGTGAAATAACAGAGAAATGAGCCTAACAGATTTTTGACTCGAATCTTCAGTAAACTGCATTTTACAAAAAACAACCCAAAAAAAAAGAATTGAGTTCACCGCACAAACAAACACACACCAATACACGTAACACAAGTATCATGTGTCAAGTTTCTGGTGCGTACGATAGACGAAATACTCCAGTTTAATTTTGAACGCAGTAGGAAAATATTTCAGACGTAGTAGTAACATGTGGAAGAAAGAGAAAAAAAATTGAAGTAGATTTTTAAAAAAATGAAAACCCAGTACAAAATACTGAGAATAGTGAAAAACAGTTTGAAACATAGTACAAACATAATACAAACATAGTAAAAAAATAGTACAAACATAGTAAAAACCTAGTAAAAACATAGTACAAACATAGTACAAGCATAGTGGAAAGATACTAGAAACAGTAATCAGACTGAAATTGATTAAATTAGATCAACTTGGAAAAGAGTTGATAAGATGAACTTGGAAAAGCGTTAATAGGATTAACTGGAGTAGATTAGATTAAATCAGTTCTTAATGGATTAGGGAAGGTTTGAGTGGGTTAGCATGCAAAGTTGGTTTGAGTACGGAAGGTTTTGGTGCAGCTTACAAGTTAATGGCTGCGAAAACAACCAGTTTGGGGAAGGAGGAGGAGAAGAAGAGAAGGAGGAGGAAGAGAAGAAGAGAAAGAGGAGGAGGAGAAGAAGAGAAGGAGGAGGAGGAGAAGAGAAGGAGGAGGAGGAGAAGAAGAAAAAGAAGAGGAGGAGAAGAACGAGGAATGGGAGGAAGGAAGAACGAAGAAAAGGAAGAAGTGAAGAAAGAGGAAAAGAAAGAAGAAAAAGAGTAGAAGGAGGAGAAAGGGGTGGATGAGTGATGAATGTTTGGATGGGGAGATTATTGTTGGATGGGTGAGTGAGCGGGTAGTTGATTGGTAAGGATCAAAAAATGAATAGGCAAGGTGGATAAATGGGTGGTTGGATGGGAGGTTGGATGGGAGTTTGGGTGGGTGGTTGGATGAGTTTTGGATAGGTGGTTAGATGGGGGGTTGGATGGATGGTTGGATGGGTGGTTGGATGAGTGGATGGATGGGAGGTTGGGTGGATGATTGGATGGGTGGTTGGATGAATGGCTGGATGGATGGTTGGATGGGTGGTTGGATGGGTGGTTGGATGGGTGGTTGGATGGGTGGTTGGATGGGTGGTTGGATAGGTGGCTGGATGGGTGGTTGGATGGGTGGTTGGACACAGATGTGAACTCAACAACTCAAAAAGACGCTGGTTTTGCGTGGCGTGTTTCATTTGAAACATAAGAAAAAATGTCCGTGTGATGACGTAATTAAGTTCATTAAAATTTGAATTGCTTCAAAAAAAAAGTTTTTTTCATAAAATTGTTTTTTATTGGAAAAACGAAGTTCATATGAGGGGTGTATTTTGAATTAAGAAAAAAATTAATGAAATTTTTTTTTGAAAAAAAATTATTAACGAAAATGGAATTTTTTTAAATAAAATAAACGTTATAAAAACATGAACTATAGTTGGGAGTAGGTTATAGTAAAAATAAAAATAAATTCTTTTTTTTGAATAAAAATGAAAATATCAAAAACATAGAGTAAAGCAATAAAAATAAACACACAATTTAAAAAAATAAGAATACAAAATTGAAAAATTAAAAACTACAAAAGAAATAAAAACAAAATTTATACAAAAAACAATAAATAAATAAAAATAAAAATAAAAATAAAAGAAAAATAAAAATAAAAAGAAAAGAAAAAGAAAAAGAAAAATAAAATGAAAATAAAAATAATATAATATCGAGACTTCACTATAATTATTTCTATTAAAAGTATGAATAAGTTGGAACGAATGAGCGGAGGCATCAAAGGTAGATATGCTGTAATTCACCATAACAACTCTTGATGGAGGCCGCTTCGCTGCGCGATAAATTATTTACAATAATAACATAGGAATAATAATAATAATAATAATAATAATAATAATAATAATAATAATAATAATAATAATAATAATAATAATAATAATAATAATAATAATAATAATAATAATAATAATAATAATAATAATAATAATAATAATAATAATAATAATAATAATAATAACTTCCATTAATACCACTATTAATATTATTATTATTATTATTATTATTATTATTATTATTATTATTAATATTATTATTATTATTATTATTATTATTATTATTATTATTAGTATTATTATTATTATTATTATTATTATTATTATTATTATTATTATTATTATTATTATTATTATTATTATTATTATTATTTTTATTTTTATTATTATTATTATTATTATTATTATCATTATTATTATTATTATTATTATTATTATTATTATTATTATTATTATTATTATTATTATTATTATTATTATTATTATTATTATTATTATTATTATTATTATTATTATTATTATTATTATTATTATTATTATTATTATTATTATTATTATTATTATTATTATTATTATTATTATTATTATTATTATTATTATTATTATTATTATTATTATTATTATTATTATTATTATTATTATTATTATTATTATTATTATTATTATTATTATTATTATTATTATTATTATTATTATTATTATTATTATTATTATTATTATTATTATTATTATTATTATTATTATTATTATTATTATTATTATTATTATTATTATTATTATTATTATTATTATTATTATTATTATTATTATTATTATTATTATTATTATTATTATTATTATTATTATTATTATTATTATTATTATTATTATTATTATTGTTATTATTATTATTATTATTATTATTATTATTATTATTTATATTATTATTAGTATTATTATTATTATTATTATTATTATTATTATTATTATTATTATTATTTTTATTATTATTATTATTATTATTATTATTATTATTATTATTATTTTATTATATATATTATCAGCTTCATAACCTTCTTTATTCATTGGTTTTAAAATTAATTATTTTTCCTTGTAGTTGATGTTAATATTTTGTTTGTTGTTAACCATGAGGCTTACTGTATTTGTGTTATCATTTCAGTTTTTTAGTTATCATCATTATTTTGATAACAACATGTGCCTTTTGTTATTAATTGTTTTATCCTCAGTTTTGGGACGTTAAAAATTCCCAGAACTGCTCACAAACACGAACATTATTGTCATAACCTCCTCGTCATCATTATAACCACCAACAACCTCATTATAACCACCAACAACCTCATTATAACCACCAACAACCTCATTTTACTTTTATAACTTACATCATCATCATCTTTTTTTTTCTTTTTTCTTTTTTTTTTCATACTTCTCCTTTTCATTTTTCTCCATCATTCTTATCAGCAAATCCGTCATCTGTCTCCATATCCTCCATCTTTTCTCCCTGTTCTTTTTTTTTTAATTTTTTTAATTAAAAAAAAATTTTTTTTAAATTTTTTTTTCTCTTTCCTAGTAGACCTCAGACTCCTGCCAAACTTCGAATCTTGTTTTGCTAACTATTTTTGTTGAATATTTTTTAGAAATTTTTTTTTCATTTTTTCAATTTATTTGTTCAATGTTTCCCATCATTTTTTGTTTTTTTGTTTTTTTTTCAATTTTTCAAGCTTTCCTGTGAACTGTTTTTTATTAATATCAAAGTGTGTTTTTCCACAAAATATTTTTCGTCATTGAAGCTTTAAAAAAGTTTTTTTTTAATATTTTCCTTTTTTTAAATATTTTCATTTTTTTAATATTTTTATTTTTAAAATATTCATCAAATTTTTTTATTAATGGGTTTCATTACATAAATTTATTTTCAAACATACTTTTTTCTGTTTTTATCATTTTACTTTTATTCATTTTTCAAAATTATTTTTTATTGGGAGACTTTGTACTGAAGAATTTGAGACTATTTTTTTAGAAAAATTTACTTTTTCGATTTTTTTTCAATTTATCTTTTCTCCAGAAAAATGAATCCACACTGGCTACAAAACTCCGTCAATATAACTGGTTTTATTTTATTTTCAAAAAAGCATATAACCTAGTTGAAAGAAGGAGTGGTGTGATGGATTGACAAGTGATGAAAAAATTCAAGCAAAAAGAATGATGGCTAAAATAAAAAAAAACAATTGAAATTTTTAAAACTTGAAAAAAAAAATTTTTTTTTTGTTAAAAAAAACTAAATGAAACGGTTGTTGTGAAGTATTCATGCGCTTTTGAACAGTTTCTGATCAGCGCTATAAAAATTCTTTGATTGTTTTTCATGAAAACGGAAATGAAAATTGTCTCGTAAAACAAATATTTTTTTCCAAAAAAAGTTGTTTTGCATAATTAGAAAATTTTTGTTGCAAAATGAAACTCTGTTTAAAAATAAAACTAACCGTTCGAAAAATTGAAAAAGTTTTTTTCAAAATAAAAAAAACTGTTCGAAAAATAAAAAAATTGTTCGCAAAATAAAAAAATTGTTTGCAAAATAAATGTTGTTTTGCGAGTGACTTTTATGTTTATAAAATGGTGACGTAGACGAATGGTGGAGTGATAAAGGCCTGATCAGGCTGATCACTCATGTCACGATGGACTTTCAAATTGATGGAACAATGGAAAAAAATTAAGAAAAAAAGAAAGAATGTATGAATGAAAAATAGAAAAACGAAAAAAAAGAAGAATGTATAAATGAAAAAAAATTTATGAATAAAAAATATAAAATATGTATGAATGAAAAATGAGAAAAAAAACAAATGATAAAATTTTTTTTTAATTATTGAAAAATATGAATAAAGCATAGATTGAAGTGATAAAAAAAAGCTTAGAAAACGTTTTGTTTCAATGAATCATTTTGAATGAAAATATGAATTATGTGTGGAAAATGAATTGAATATAAAGAAGTGAAGAAAAAAAAATTAATAAAAGTTAAAAAAAATTATTTTTAAATTATTGGATTTTTTTCATGAAAAATTGATAAATCATGAAGAGTTGAATTTTAAAAATTGAAAAAATCAAAAAAAAAAATTTAAAAAAAATGAACAAAAACGCTTTAATTAAAAAAATATAAATAAATAAACTAGAAAAAAACCAGATTGAAGATAAAAAAACGTGACTTATGCAAAAACTGTGAGTCTAAATAAGGTTGTGTTTAGGCAACTGATGAAGTGATAAAACAGAAAAAGCGCGAATAAAAATTTTTTTTATTAGAAAGAAAAATGAAAAAATAAGTATAAAAAATAGTGAAATTGAAATTTAATAAAAAAATGAATAGATATAAGCTCAATAAGAGTATTTCGAAAAACTGTTGTAGGGAAGCCGAATATGAATATGAAAAAATTGAAAAAAAAATTTCAAGATTGAAAAAAAAGAAAAAAAATACAACTTAAAGTTTTTGAAAAACGCAAAAAAATTATTTTGAAGCACAAAAAACAGATTAGCAGCAATATGAATTCGATAATTGGGGTAAGTGGTTCGTGCTAAAAAATGAAAATAAAAAAATCATTTTACTAATAAATAACAAGAACAAACTTATTTCACTAATAAATAACAAACATGATGATATTTTAATAATAAATAAAAATAGTAATTCTGTTTTTTAGAGAGTCAAAGCAAGAAAAATGAAAAGCGTGGGAACAGTGGTTTTGAAGCAAGATACCTCTGAACCAGCCAAACTGCCCTCTCCCCTCCCACCCCCCTTCTTTCCACCCCCCCTTCTCCCCACCTCATCTTCTCCTCCTTTCCACCCCTTTCCTTCTTTCCTACCCCTACTCCTCTTCCCCCCTTTCTTCCACCTTCTTCCTCCCCCCCCTCCAATCCCTCCAGTGAAGGATTGTGGTAGATGTTTGCGGATTGGGGAGGAAGGTAGAGATGAGAGATAAGTAATACCACCAGTAACAAAAAAATAAAAATAATAATAATGAGAATAATAAATGTGAAAAAATAATAAGAAAAACAAATGAACAAAAAGTAATAATGATACTGGTGATGAAAATAATAATAACAAAAGCAAGAATAATGAAAGTATAAATAATAAAAGTTATAATAATAAAAAAAAATAATAAAAATAAAAATAATATAAATAGGAATAATAAAAATAATAAATAATATAAATAGTGATAACTTTGAAACTAAGGCAGTATTTTCCTATAATCAATGGAAGCAGAATTGGGAACTGATGATTGCGGCTTGGTTCGTTAAAAATTAATCGATGCTGAAAAATAAAATTAAACTAAGAAAATAAAAATAAAAACGTAAAAAAATATTTAAAAATAAAAAAACAAAGCTAAAAAAAAGATTTAAAAATAACAAAACAAAAGTAAAAAAATATTTAAAATTAAAAAAAAAAAGAAAAATACTTAAAAATAAAAATAAAAAAATATTTAAAAAAAACAAAAAAATGTTTCAAAACCACAAGAAACATGTATAATGAAATTAAAAAATCTTTTTTTTTCAAATGTAAAACTATTTTGTTATTTTGTATTTAAAATATTTTTTTCAAAACTATAAGTAGCATTGAATGCCAATTATTAACATTATAATTTTATCGAAAAAAAAAACTTACAATGCAAAAAAAAACCCCATGAAACAATTTTTCGATGCAAAAAAACTAGTTTTTCAATGCCGAAAAAAATCGCAAAAAACATTTTTTGTGTTGATTATTAATACTCATGCGTCAAAAGCGATCAGAAAAACTGAAAAGTTTTTCTTTGATAAAGCTTGAAAAACGTAAAAAAATAAATCAAAACTATTTTTACATCTGAATCCAAATATTGCAATAAAAATAACAAATAAAAGTCATTTTCCACGCAAGCTGTGCTGGCGTTCCTTATCCTATTTGTTTTTTTTCTTTGTTTTCATTTCTTTTGTTTTTATTTACAAAAGTTTTTTTGATTTTCAAATATTTAGTTTTTTTCATCTTTATTTATTATATTATTTTTATAATTATTTCATTATAAATTCTTTTCCTTTTTTGTTTTTGTTTTTCTTTTTGTTGTTTTATTATTATTATTTTTTTAATTTAAAAAGGATAAAATTATTATTAATAGTATTATTAATAATTTTATTTTTATTTTTATTTTTATCATTTTATGTTATTAATATAATAATCATCATCTTTTGTATGCGACTCTCTACCCATCCATTCATTTATTCATTCATCCATCCATTCATTTATTCATTAATCTATTCATTTATTCATTAATCTATTCATTCATCTATCCATCCATCTATTCCTTCATTCATCCATGATCGATCTGGTGTGTCTGTGAGGACTAAAATGAGGGTATGTTTGTGTGTGTGTGTGTGTGTGTGTGTGTGTGTGTGTGTGTGTGTGTGTGTGTGTGTGTGTGTGTGTGTGTGTGTGTGTGTGTGTGTGTGTGCGTGTGTGCGTGCTTGCGTGTGTGCGTGTGTGCTTGCGTACGTGTCTGTTGTTTTTTTATGTATCAGTTAATTAAGAGAATGAGTGGTTGCGCCTTTTATTCACTACATTGTTACAAGAATTCCTTTGCACAAACGTCTTCAGCACTATGAATGAAGGTTTAGCGCCGAAAGATGGAAGCATAAAAATGTGTTTAAAAGTGAACGTTACATCGATGAAAGGTTTTGTGATTTTACAGCGCTTCAAAAAGCATTTATGAATTCATTAACTCCATCTTCTTCTTCTTCTTCCTCTTCTTCAAAATTTATAATCAGCTCTTCTCTATCAAAAACACCTCCATCCTCATCTTCAAACCCAATATCTTCCAACTTTTTATCTTTATTTTTATCATCTCCCTCCTCTTCATCTTCCTCCTCCTCCTCTTCAATTTCATTCAGCCACTTCTTTTTGAAGAGTGCAATTTTTTTCGCCACATCTAAGACGTGTCTCTTGAGTTGTTCGATCATCAAATCGAAGCACATGGCCAAGAAGGCCAGGCCGATGATGAGGTAGAAGGCACAAATCAGCAGCTTCATCTGGGAGCTCCAGTCATCGGCTTTCGTGCCTGGCACGTAGTCTCCAAAGCCGATGGTTGAGAGGGTGATGAAGGAGAAGTAACACCCCTCCAAGAATGTCCATCCTTCCCACAGGGAGAACAACACAGCCCCTAGGGTGATGTACGAGGTGAGGAGGAGGCAAGAGACGTAGATAGGCACGGTGACTTCGAAGATGTCCTTGGTGTCAAACACCTCGTCAAACTTCTCCTTCCACGACAGGCGTAAGTCTTCCACCTCTTCCCTCTGATGACTCAACGTCTTACGGGAGCTCTTGAGCGACTTAGCTAGAGTTTTGACACTACCCTCGGACTCTGCCTTGTCCTGCAGCGTACGGCAGTGCAGTGTTGATGCGCATGGAGTACCTAAGTTTTTGAAGCTGGTTGACTCCGCAAAGTTCTGCTCACTGCGTGACTTATTGAACTTCTTATTCACGCGGAATTGCCGACTCGAAAGCGACAAACGGTCGCCTGACAGCTGATCTCTCTTTAGACCCTTACGAGAGCTTTTGGTGGAAAAATTGCTCGATTGACGGATGGTTTTTTTGCCGTTAAACTTCCTTTCTTGCTCCGCCTGTCTCTCGAAGCTCCTTTGAGCCAGTGCGGGTGGAATGAGAGTAGCGGTCATGTTCCTGCCCATATGAAGCAACTGCCGATGCGCCGACTGTCGCTTGCGGCCGCAGCCACAGCACTGCTTGAAGATGAGGCGACAGCAAATGTTTCTGTAAAGAAACCTAAAAGCGGTCGCCATTGAGCTGCCAAGTGAGGTGATGGTAAGGAGAGTGATTGGTATACCCACTGTGGCGTACAACATCGTCACCACCCTCCCCCAGTCCGTCTTCGGTGCTATGTGTCCGTAGCCTGTGGGTGTGGTTTATTCAGTGTAGTGTGGGGATTGGTTATGGTATAGTGGGGGTTATGGGGGTTATGCGATTGTGTGGTGGTTATGGGGGTTATGTGGTTGTATGGTGGTTTTGTGGTGATTTTGTGGTGTTTGTGTGGTGACTGTGTGGTGACTGTGTGGTGATTGTGTGGTGATTGTGTGGTGGTTGTGTGGTGGTTGTGTTTAGACTGTTGTGGTATGGTGTTGCTTTATGATGGTGGTTTGGGTGTTTGTGGTGTATAAGGAGATTTGATAGTGTGATGTGGTGGTTGTGGTGTGGTGTTTTTGGTGTGGTGGCTTTGGTGTAGTGGTTGTGGTGTGGTGTTTGTGGTGTGGTGGTTGTGGTGTGGTGTTTGTGGTGTGGTGGTTGTGGTGTGGTGTTTGTGGTGTGGTGGTTTTGGTGTAGTGGTTTTGGTGTAGTGGTTGTGGTGTGGTTGATTTGGTGTAGTGGTTGTGGTGTGGTGGTTGTGGTGTTATGGTTTTGGTGTAGTGGTTGTGGTGTGGTGGTTGTGGTGTAGTGGTTGTGGTGTGGTGGTTGTGGTGTGGTTGATTTGGTGTAGTGGTTGTGGTGTGGTGGTTGTGGTGTGGTTGATTTGGTGTAGTGGTTGTGGTGTGGTGTTGAAATTTTGTTTTGTTTGGTGTAGTTTGTGTGATGGATTGTATGGTATAGTGTAATGTGGCGCGATGTAATGTGATGTGATGGGGTGTGATAAAGTAGTGTGGTGTGATATGGTATTGTGGTGTGATATGGTGTGGCGTTGTGTGGCTTTGGTGTGGCGGCGAAAAAAGATGCGTGGTGGTGTGATGATGATGTAATGGTAACGTGAGGGTTTTGTGTGATGGTTGTGAAAACAAAGACTACGGTTTGATGTTGCCTTTGTAGGAGGGAGAGTTATATACGGGAGGCATGGAAGAGAAAAAGTCATAACAAAATAGTCCCATCAAATAACAATGAAAGACCCTGTGAACCCTCAGCTATTTCTCACCCAGAAAAAATAATTTATGATAAAAAATATATATAAATATTCGAAGCTGTGATCAAGGAATTATACAAACATGGATAATAATGAAAAGTATATACAATACAATACAATACAAACACGAATATTATTATAGTGGCATTAACCCCGTAGAGTTTCGAGGCCAATTATAATAAAACATAATATGAGCTTGAGAAGGTGGTTTTAAAAGGCATTATATGAAATAAAAAACTACAAAAAAATATTTTTAAAAAAATAATAAAATAAGATGATGAATTGGATGAGAGAATG
Organism: Branchellion lobata; assembly: GCA_947562095.1. Taxonomy (NCBI): domain Eukaryota; kingdom Metazoa; phylum Annelida; class Clitellata; order Hirudinida; family Piscicolidae; genus Branchellion; species Branchellion lobata. The sequence goes on along the minus strand of OX387257.1, from coordinate 7,034,963 downwards.
TTTAATCAAAAAAAGTTGGAAAATTTCAAAGAAAATAAAAAAAAATTAAAAAAAATTAAAAAAATTGAAAAGTAAAAAATAATTTAAAAAGTATTTAAAAAATTATTTAATTTCAAAAAAATTAATAACTTTGATCCGTCTCACAACTAGGCTCGCTAAGGCATACAACGTAAACGACGGTCGATATGCTCAGGTATTTCAGACGTCTCGAAGCCTCTTTGTCTCTCTTTTTGTCCCTCTGTCCTTCTCTTCAGCCCTCTTTGTTCTTCTCTTTATCCTTCTTTTTGTCCTCTTCTTTGTCCTTTTCTTCATCCCTCTCTTTGTCCTTTTCTTCATCCCTCTCTTTAAGCTTCTCTTTATCCCTCTCTTTGTCCTTCTCTTTATCCCTCTTTTTGTCCTTCTCTTTAACCCTCTCTTTGTTCTTTCCCTCTTTTCCTTTTGTTTTTAATTTTTTTTATTCTTTGTTTCATTCTTTGTTTTTCTTTGTTTTTTTCTTCGTTTTTTTTGTTTCATTTTTTGTTTTATTCTTTATTTAGATTTTTTAGTTCTCTTCGTACATACCTCTTCAGCATCGCAGCCTCCTCTTTGTTCTTTGTTCCCAGCTTTGTCTCTTCTGTCATCTTCATTTTCTTTCAAATTTTTTGTTCTTTGTTTATTGCGTGTACCTTTTTTTTCGGTTTTTTTCTTTTTTTTCACTTTTTATTAATTAGATTTTGTTTTGTTTCTTTGTTTTTGTCTTCTTTCCTTTTCTACTGCACTGAGAGCTCCTACTGTGGCACCATGTGTGAGCTTATTGATGTTTCTACTAGCCACCCTTGGTTCTGGTCTGCAGACATTTCCTTTTTTTTTTCTTTTTTTTGCATCTTTTTCTTTTTTTTCTTTTTTTAATTTTTTTGCTTATTTTATCTTTTTTTTTTTAAATTTTTTCCGATTTTTTAATGTTTTTTTTTCATTTTTTGTTCTATAAATTTTTTATCATTCCTCATAATTATTTTCTCTTTTCAACTCCATTTTTCCACTCAATTGATTTTTTCGTTCTCTTTTCTTTATCTAATTATAAGTCATTTACATTTCAATTTTTGCATCACTTTGTTCGAAAAAATGTCAATTTTGTGCTACAATAAAAATTAAGGGCGACAATTGCTTTTGCTGCAAAAATTTTTTTTAAGTGCTTCTAAGGGAATAATACTTTTTTATTTTTTAAATTATTATTTAAAATAAAAAAACTATTTGTTACAACAAAACCAAAAAAATAATTATATTTTTTTAACAAAAACCAAAAATAAATTTTATTTTTCAACAAAAACCCAACATTTTCAAAAAACCTTTTCCACAAAAACCAAAAACTATATATTTTTTTTTCCAACAAAAATCATCAGAGTCATTAAGTTCTGCCGCTCCGGTGGTTTTATTGTTTTTATCTACGCCAGACCCCAAATATCATGAAAGCATTTAATAAACTGTAATAAACTCTGCCATAAATTCTCTCAAAAAATCTTCCATCAACATCCCAGTCAGTCAATATCCGCTGTAGTTGTAGATGTAAGCCTTTGTGGATGTAAGCGGTTGTGGATGTAAGCGTTTGTGGATGCAAGAATTTTTGGATGTAAGAATTTGTGGATGGTGAATTTGTGGATGCTGAATTTGTGGATGGTGATTTTGTGGATGGTGAATTTGTGGATGCTGAATTTGTGGATGGTGAATTTGTGGATGGTGAATGTTTGGATGGTGAACTTGTGGATGGTGAATTTGTGGATGGCGAATTTGTGGATGGTGATTTTGTGGATGGTGATTTTGTGGATGGTGATTTTGTAGATGGTGATTTCGTGGATGGTGAATTTGTGGATTTGAAAATTTGTGATAATAGGGATTTGTGGGGAAAAGTGTGTGGGAGTATAAGGATGTTGTGGGTGATAAGAAGATGAGAAATTTTGTGTAGGTTGAGACTTTGTGAGTATGAAGAGTTTTTTGGGGTGTCAGGAGTTTGTATATATGAAGATGTCTTAAAGATTGGGATATTGTACTTGTTGGGAGGTTGTAAGATGACTGTTGTGGGTGTTATGGTGTTAGGGATATAAGGAGGTTGTGGGTTTGTAATATTGTGGTTATCCATTTTTGTGTTATGAGGTTGTGGATATTAAGAGATTTTAGGATGGGGTTAGAGGGTTGTGGATACAAGGGGGTTGTGGGATGGGGTTAGAAAGTTGTGGATACAAGGGGGTTGTGGGATGGGGTTATGAGGCTGTGGATATTATTGGATTGTGGGATGTGGTTACGAGGCTGTGGATATTATTGGATTGTAGGATGTGGTTATGAGGCTGTGGATATTATTGGATTGTGGGATGGGGTTATGAGGCTGTGGATATTATTGGATTGTGGGATGTGGTTATGAGGCTGTGGATATTATTGGATTGTGGGATGGGGTTATGAGGTTGGGGGTGCACTAATGTGATTGGAAGGAGATGGATTCGCATGGGAAGCTGTTATCACTCTCATTACCAGGCAATACCTTCTCTATTATTCTTTCTTTTTTTCTTTTATTATTATTTTTCTCTTTCAATATTATTCTTTATTCTATTTTTTTATTTTTCATTTTCATTTTTATTATTATTATATATATTTTTTTAAATTTTTTTTCGATCTAGTTACACAGCCGAAACTACCGTCCAGTTTTGCGTCTGAGTACAAATTAGTCATCTTTCAAGTACTAGCCAGTATGAGTCATGAGTACGACTCAGTTTCTATAATACTCCATCGCCCTCTTCCATCTCTCGTCCATCCATTATTTCATTTTTATTTTTAAATTTTAAAATCATTTTCAAACTGTCAATCCGCATTATCTTTCGTATCTTGCCTTCCCCTTTTAAACCTATCGCAGCCCTCTATTACGAAGAATGTCACGCCGTCGCTATAACCGTGACATTCTGGTGAGATTAGGAGCCGTAAAACTAAACAGAAATATGGAATCACGTAGACAAAACCTCTGGAGACATCGCTTATCCGCTCCGTGCCATCAGCCACTCTTTTATTCCTCATTCCAAGCTTACTCTCCGCCACATTTCCTTTCTTCTTTCTTCTTCCACCTTCAGCCAACCCTACTCAGATGTTTTTCTCATTCTTACCACACCCTTCGTCATACTTCACTCTTTACTAATACCTTCCACAAAACTCTGTTTTTTCTTTCTCTAACCACCTTCCATGAAACACTACTATCTTTCCAACCACCTTCCATGAAACACTGCTTCTATCTTTCCAACCACTTTCCATGAAAAACTGCACTTTTTTCTTTCCAACTACCTTCCATGAAACATCACTGCATTTTTCATCTCGACCACATCTCCCATCAAACCCCTTTCCATTATTCTCTGCCACTAAACCTTTTTTACTATCAACTATCATCATACTTTTCATTTCTACAATACTCTCCTTTAACATAAAACCTCACCACACCTTCTTTAATTTCAAAGCAAAAATAAAAACAAAAGTATAAGAATAGTGAATGTATATTAATGAAAATAAAAATAAATGTAAAAATGAAAATAATAGAATATATAATAAAGAAATGAACCAAATTAAATAATAAAATAATGCAGATGAACCCTGTAACTCTGAAGCTCTTTACAAATTCCGTCTTGTAATATCAACAAATACGAGAACCACCACACCTTACATAAACCACCACACCACACATGAACCACCACACCACACAGTACCACCACACCACACAGTACCACCACACCACACAGTCATCACACCACACCGTCACCACACCACACATGGACCACCACACCACACAGAACCATTACACCACATGTCATGCACCATGCATACAGAACGCCCACCACAACACCACAAAAAAAATTCAACAACAAAACTTTGACAACAACACTACAACAGTCGTAACAAAAAAAAATAATAATCACTAAAACCTCCAAAAAAATATAATAATAACAACAACCACAAAAAAAACATAAAAATCACAGCAACCACAACAAAAACATAAAAATCACAACAACCACAACAACCTAAAACAACCACCCCACTAACAACACTGAAAACAACAGCATCGGATTCAACGGCTCTCAAGTAGGGGTGTAAAATAACTGGCCCATTCAAACCACCAACGACCCCTTCGCTCTGAATACTAATCATCGAAACCACCTCCATCTCCCCACCTCTGTCGTTTCAACTTCAAGTTGAATTTCAAGGCAGGAAAAACTTTGCTTGGGTGGTTTCCAGGGTTGTTGTTTTTGTTCGTGGTTAATCTATTCTTGCTTTTCAGTCTATTTTTTTAACTTTTTATTTAATATTTTCATTTTTTTTATTTCCAATCTAATCAAGAATATTAATTTTTTTCCAAATTCCCTCTTGTATTTCCGATTTTATGTAAAACAATCTAATCCGATTTTCGATTTCATGCAAAACAATTAATCCGATCTTTGAGTTTTCATGCCTCATCTGATAATCCGATTTTTCGATTCCTACATGGCCTAATCTAATCTCGGAGTTAAGTCTTCATCTTCTTACCTCAAGTCTTAATCTCTCCTACTCCTATGTTCTAAGGTGCTTTGTTTCTTCAAGGGCGACTAGTTCTGGATAACCTTTTGGTCTTCAAGGGATTTTTATCGGAAAATAATCATTTTTTAAGCAATTTTCATTTTTATTCCCAAAAATTAATTTTTTTCTCATTAAATTTTTAGTTGTTACTCAATATGTTTTTTTCATTTTAGCTTTTTTTCAAGTTCAACTTTGTTTTTCTTTTTTTCAAAAATCATTTTTTTCATAACAATCTCAAAAACCATTTTTTATATCATTTTTCAAAAAAATTATTCTCTATAACAAAATTTTTTTTAAAAACTAAATTTTCCAAAACTTAATTTTTCAAAACAATTTTTTTCTAAATTCTAAAACGAAAAAAAAATTTAGAGAAAAAACACAAAAAAAACATTTTTCAGACTCAAAAATAAATTTGAAAAAACTTTTTTTTTCAAAGTTTTTTTTTCAACAATCAGCGTTTCAACAATTCATTATAACATCCCACAGCACCGCCTCTTCGTTGCAGTCTCCACTGAACAAAGTGGAAGAGTCCATGAAAGGTTCTGGGAAGCTTGTACGAAAATCTTTTTCATTTTTTTTTTTCATTTTTTTTTTTTTTTTTCCATTTTTTAAATTTTTTGTTTTTTTCATTTTTTGTTTTTTTTTCATTTTTTTTAGTTTTTTTTTCATCTTTTAGTTTTTTTTCTTGTTTTTTTTCATCTTTTAGTTTTTTTTTCTTTTTTTCATTTTTTTTCAAATTTTTGAGTTAATTAATTTATTTTTTTGATGCTCTGTAATCATTGTTATTGATGTTTTTTTGAAGTTTTTTAAGTTGGAATTGTTTAAAGATCTTTAAGGTTTTCGTTGTTTTTTTCTTCTGTTGTTTTTGTGGCTTTTGTTATAGTTGTTGTTTTTCAAGTCGTTTCCAATGTCGATGTTTGCATTTTTTTCTTTATTGGTTTTATTTTTGTTTTATTTTTGACTTTATTTTTGTTTTATTTTTTTTCTGATGCAATAGGCGAGAGTGCTTCGAAGTCCCGTGGGTTAACGCCACATGAGTTGCCACGAAGGCCCCATGAAGCCAGAATTTATGTGGATTAAAAATATTTATTTAAAAATTGAAATAAAAAAACTCCTCATTCAAAAGATATTTTTTTAAATAATTTTTTTCATTTAAAATGAGAAAAAACTTCAATTGCAATATTTTATTTCAAACTGGAATAGAAACTTTCTGTGATCTTTGGATGAACGAAATATAATTATAATTTTATATAGAAGTGGAAGGAAAAAAATGCGTAAAAAATTGAAAAAAAAAAAGAAAATCAGGATGGAACTGAACAGAGAACTTTCAAAGAAAAAAAGAAAGAAGAATTTCAAAGTATTCAAAAAAATATTAACAAAAAACAAAAAAAACGACAGAATACGAGAATGAATGAAAATTTTAATATAAAAAAATACTCAGAAAAAGATAATGGAATTATTGAAATTGAAAAAAAGTTTAAAAAAATTATTAAAAAAAACATTTAAAAATTAAAGTAAAAAAATCAAATACGAAAAAAAAATGTAATAACGAAAAATAAAAAATGAAATAAAAAACAAAAAAAAAATTGAATAAAAACTGAATAGATTTGTCAGAGAAATATTCGTAGAAAGCAAAGTTAGAGGTAAAATGTCAGCATATTACAAGTTTTCGTCTAATTTACGGGCTGATTTGTAAATTTATCGCAGCTTTCATACCTCAGTTCATAGCTGCTTTATGCCGACTTTTAACTTTTATTGAAATCTCCTTTTGAAATTTTATTTTTAAATTTTATTTTTTAATTTTATTTGAAAAAGTATTTTAAATATTTTAAAAATAAAAAAAATTTTTTTGAATATTTAAATTTTTTTTAATAATTTCATTTTGAATTCATTTTCAAAATTCATTTTCATTCATTGTCATTTTTGAATCTATTTTTAAAACATTTTTTTCTTTTTTCAAAATGTTTTTCATCTTTTTTTAAATTTTTTCAAAATTTTTTAATTTATATTTTTTTCAAACATTTCATAAGTTTTAAATCTTTTACGTCGAATTGTTATTTTTATTTTCGGATATTTACATCATTTTTTTTATTCATATTTTTTTGTTTCTATTTCAGTAACTCGGAATGCTTGATAAATTCCAGTGATTCTAACATTTCACTCCTCCTCAGCACCCCTCCATCAATCCTCCTTCCTTCATGGGGTGGTTCAAGATTATGAAAGTTAACTTCCACAACCAGAGTCTCAACTCATTCCATTGAAATGCTAATGTATTGAATTGCATCGGATTCTGATTATAGGGGATTAGATGGAGTTGGAATGGTTGAGATTGGGTTAGAGTGGATTAGAGAGAGTAAGAAGGATTAAGATTGAATAGAGTGGATTGGATAAAATAAAAGTGGATAGGATAGAGTTAGAGGGAGTAAGATTAGGTTAGAGTGATTAAGATTAGGTTGGAGTGATTAAGATTAGGTTGGAGTGATTAAGATTAGGTTGGAGTGATTAAGATTAGGTTGGAGTGATTAAGATTAGGTTGGAGTGATTAAGATTAGGTTGGAGTGATTAAGATTAGGTTGGAGTGATTAAGATTAGGTTGGAGTGATTAAGATTAGGTTGGAGTGATTAAGATTAGGTTGGAGTGATTAAGATTAGGTTGGAGTGATTAAGATTAGGTTGGAGTGATTAAGATTAGGTTGGAGTGATTAAGATTAGGTTGGAGTGATTAAGATTAGGTTGGAGTGATTAAGATTAGGTTGGAGTGATTAAGATTAGGTTGGAGTGATTTAGATTGGGCTAGAGTTGATGAGGTTTAATGAGATTGGAGTAAGTCAAGTGAGATGAATAAAATTTATTAAGAGTGGGTTAAGGTTAAACATCTTGGGTTAGAAGGGTAACTTTTGAGTATTATTGCGTGAAATTGAGTACTAGTGAATGGGTTAAATGATATAGAGGAGAGGGAGGTTGAGTGGTATTGGGTGTGTTGAGTGGTGTTGGGTGGGTAGAGGGGTGTTGGGTGGGTAGAGGGGTGTTGGGTGGGTAGAGTGGTGTTAGGTGGGTTGAGTGGTGTTGGGTGGGTTGAGTGGTGTTGGGTGGGTAGAGTGGTGTTGGGTGGGTAGAGTGGTGTTGGGTGAGTTGAGTGGTGTTGGGTGGGTAGAGTGGTGTTGGGTGAGTTGAGTGGTGTTGGGTGGGTAGAGTGGTGTTGGGTGAGTTGAGTGGTGTTGGGTGGGTAGAGTGGTGTTGGGTGAGTTGAGTGGTGTTGGGTGGGTAGAGGGGTGTTGGGTGGGTTGAGTGGTGTTAGGTGAGTTGAGTGGTGTTGGGTGGGTAGAGTGGTGTTGGGTGAGTTGAGTTGTGTTGGGTGAGTTGAGGAAGAAAGGCGAATACGAAAGGCGACGGCCGAAGTCTGGAAGGTTCGCCTTTATTAAGCCATAAACGCCTTCCATTGATTTAAACATCGTGTTTTGAGTTATTTTTTCCACTCTATCCGAGCAACGAGTGCAAAAAATAGAGGGCAAGTTTGAAGGAAGGAATTAAACGAAAGCTCAAAGAGGCGAGAGTTTTTAAGTTTTGAAGTAGAAAAAAATTTTAAAATAGGCGATAACTGGTATTTTTTAAAATAAAAAATAGAAACACTTCACTGAGAAAATGTATATTATTTGGATTGTGAAGCATAGAAATGGGTTTAAAAAAATTATTTTAACTGGAGCTAAAAGTTAAAGGGTTGAGTCAACAAAATAAAATTGAAGAAAAATGCAATTAAGGAAGAAGTGGAGGTGGAGAAGAGGATAATGAGGAAGATGAGATCAGATAGTTTGTGTATTGAAGGGCTGGAATGGGAGAAGAGGTGAAGAAGTCTGCATATTTGATGCCTAATCAGGCAGGCAA
>OX387257.1:7001524-7021524 GCA_947562095.1 Branchellion lobata | reverse complement strand
CACACACACATCCATCCACACATCCAACCACACACACAACCATCCAAACATCCAACCACACACACAACCACTCATCAAACACACCGTTCCATACATACCTCCCACAAAGACCGTACCACCCAGCCAAACCACCTGTGCACCACAACAATCAGAGAATGTAACAGGTAACAAAAGATATTCATTGGAGTGTGGAGCACCATTGAAGTCAGAACAAATTAGTGTTTAAAAAAATTCACGCTATATAAATCAATTGTTTCGTTGTTGCTGTATGTCTGTGGCCTCAAAATTCTACGGGGTTAATGCCACTATAAAAATAATTTTCGTAATTGTATTGTATTGTATTGTATTGTTTTGTTTTGTATTTGTTAGTTGTAGATTGTAAAAGGTTGGTGTGTGGTTGTGAGTTTCGAAAGATGGGTTGTGTTTGAAAAGCATGTGAAAAGGTTGGGTTGGTTGATAGTAGCTCATGAAAATGGTTGTAGTGGCATTTAACTTTAAAATGTTCTTATACCAAGCAAGTGTGGTGTTTGTTCTTCACTCTAGTTCCGCTTTCCACAACTCATACTAGGCTCCAACGGGACTTGAACACCAAACTCCACGTTTCACAGCCTAGCTCACTACCGCTTGAGCCACAGACGACAGATAGATAAACAAGGAAGACTAGGGAGTAAGGGGGTGGGGTGGTTAGACACATGAGTGCGGTAGAGGCGGAGTCAATGCAGTGCAAAGAACTGAGATAAAATCAACATTTCGAAGGCTGCGTTCGTGTGCTGTCTAATCTCACAGCTGATCTTATGGTTGATCTTATGGTTGATCTTATGGTTGATCTTATGGTTGATCTTATGGTTGATCTTATGGTTGGTTTTGTGGATGGTCTTATGGATGGTCCTATGGATGGTCTTGAAAAGGGCTTGACTGCTGACCCTGTGGTGATCTTGAGGTGAGCTCAAGGCTGATCTTATAAATTTTCTTATGGTTAATTTTATTGATTGTCTCATGGAGGGTTTCAAGGCGAAGCCCCATGTCAGCTCTTCCTCTGTATATAATCCACTATAGACCAGTTTCTGTATCACCACTATAATACTACCATAATAAAAATTAAAATAATAATAAAAATATTATTATAATGACAATTGAAATATTAATCATGATTATAATAGTTAAAAGTGATAATAAAAGTAATATTTATTTTTTAAACATATTTAAAAATATATCGCTGTATTGTATTGTGATCGGTCAATGCTGGAGCGTTGGAGGACTTAATGCCACAAGCAATGATCTTCCTTGATGGCTTTGTTGAAGGGAGGAGAGATTACACCATGAAACAGCACTGTACTCGGAAAAATTAAATTGAAATAAAATGTGGATTTGAAACAAAGAAAACCTTTAATAAAAAAAAAGTTTATAACAAAAAAAAATAGCTTTTAACAAAAGAAATAATTTATAACAATAGAAAAACAGTTCATAACAATAAAAAAAAGTTTATAAGAAAAGAAATAATTTATAACAAAGAAATTTGAGTGTGAAATAATGAGATAAAAAATTAAGTTTGAAACAAAAAAAAACCATTGTGTTGAAAAACAATTTTAATTTGAAAGTCTCAAATGAAAAAATCGATAGCAAAAAAAATAATTTAATGAAAAAAAAATGAAAAATAAAAAAAACTTAAAATTAAAAAAAGAAGTAAAAGATCAAAAAATGAAAAATGATCAAACTACAAAAACAATTGTTTGAAAGGGTAATATCTTTACTCTCAGAAAATAGGTATTTGAAAACAATAGGAGGGAAGGAGGTAGAGGAAGTGTGGATGGGAGGAGGGTGGATGGGAGGAGGGTGGATGGGAGGAGGGTGGATGGGAAGAGGGTGGAAAAGGGTGGATGGGAGGAGGGTGGATGGGAGGAGGGTGGATGGGAGGAGGGTGGATGGGAAGAGGGTGGAAAAGGGTGGATGGGAGAAGGGTGGATGGGAGGAGGGTGGATGGGAGGAAGGTGGATGGGAGGAGGGTGGATGGGAAGAGGGTGGAAAAGGGTGGATGGGAGGAGGGTGGATGGGAGGAGGGTGGATGGGAGGAGGGTGGATGGGAGGAAGGTGGATGGGAAGAGGGTGGAAAAGGGTGGATGGGAGGAGGGTGGAGGAGGGTGAACGAAATAGGAGAAACAAAAAAAAAGTAGAAAGAAAAAGAAAAAAGGAAAGAAAAAGAAAAAAAGGAAAGAAAAAAGAAAAAATAGAAAAAAAGAAAAGAAAAAAAAGGAAGAAGGAAAAGAGGAAGAAAGAAAAGATGAAAAAAAGAAAAAAACTAGTGAGAAAGGAAGGAAGGAAAGTAGAAGAGAAGGGTGGAGGGGTGTGTGATTGAGGTATTTTGAAGTTTCTAGAGCTTCAGAATGATTCATTGTGGCCTCCCTCGCAAGGCCTCCCCTGCATGCTCAACTTCTTCAACTCTATCAGCGTTTTTTTTAAATTATTTGTTTTAAAGTTGTTTTTTCAATATTCAAAAAAAACAATGAAACCATTTTTTTAGTTGCATAATATTTTTATTTTGGGAAAGTTTCTTGTAGGTCCAAATTTTGTCAAAAAAATCTTTAAAAAAATGATTTTTCTAAAATTTTATTATTTAATAAAGCAGTTATTTTGATGGAATGTTTTTGTTTGAATAAAAACTCAAAAAAATTATTTTAAAAATTCGTTGAATTTTGAATGTACCTCAGACCTTCTAAAACAATGAATCAGAGTTATGAAAAACAGTAAACTTGAAAAAATATCATTTTTTCAGAAAATTATGAGTTTGAATTAACTTTAAAGTTGTTTCAGTTTTTTAAGCTTTTTATAGAAAAATAATTTTTAATTTTTTTTGTTTTTTTTGTTTTTTTGTTTTTGTTTTTGGTTTTGGTTGGTGCCAAGAGAGGTTGAAAAGCTATATTTTTGTTTTTTAATTTACTTTCTAAAAATATCTGACGTGTTCAAACCCAAGCTGCCTTTTGTTCCTGAAAAACAAACTTTGTCTGTTTCAAAATAAAAAAACATAAATAATAAAATGAAAGAAAAAATGAAAAAAAAAATGAAAAAAACGAATAATTGAAGAAAATTTCAAAAATGAAGAAATGATTTTTTTTTATTTAAAAAAGTAGGAAAAAGCATATTAATTATAAAAAGTTTTTCAAAACTTTTAGTGTTTTTCTAAATAACTGAAAAATGAGAATAAAAATTAAATTTTGCAAAAGCCATTTTTAATGGAGATCAACAAAGGAATTTTGAATAAAGAATTAAAAAAAATGAAAAAAAAATAATGAAAAAAGTTGAAAAAAAAAGAAAAAAAGTTTTAGAAAAAATAATAAAAAAAGTTGAAGAAAAATAAGAAAAAAACTAGAAAAAATGGAAAGAATATTTGAACAGCAAAACGTTTCCCATAAAAAAATGATTTTTTTTTAATTTCTAGAAAATTGTTGGAAAAATAAATAAATGCTAATGAGTTCTGTCTTAAAGCTTCAATTTTTTTCAATTTAAAAAAATATTATATAAAAATATTATATAAAAATATTATATAAAATAATTTTTTTAAATTTTTATATAAAAATTACATTGAGAAAAATTAAAAGCTGTTGAATTTAGAGAAATTTTTATTTTTAGAAAAATAATTTGAAAATTAAACAAAATTAAGATAAGTGATTGGTCTTGAGGGATAAGAAAGAAGATAAATAAAAACAAAAACAGGTGAAAATTAATTAATAAATAAAAAAATTAAATAAAAAAATATTTTTAATAAAAAAATATTTTTAATAAAAAAAATCTTTTTAACAATGAAATGAAAACGAAAAAATATAAAAACAAAAAAAGAAAAAAACTTCAAAAGTGGAAAAAATATGTATATTAGTTAAAAACCAATTAATAAGATAAGTGATCACTTTCAAAGGATTAAAAAAATAAAAAAATAAAATAAAAAAATTTTAAGAAAATAATAATAACGAAATAAAAAAATAAAATAATAAAATAATGATAAAATAATCATTAAATAAATAAAAAAAAATATTTTAAACAAAGAAAGAAAAAATAAATTTAAAGGGCTTATTTAAGATAAAAACCAATTAATTTGGCGTCTTTGAAGAGTAAAAAATAAAAATATATATACTTAATTAGGAATAAGATAGCTTAGAAAAATAAAAAAATTAAAAAAAATTTAACAAATTGAAAATAAAAATAATAAAAGTTTAAAAAAGAAAAAAAATTTGAAAAAAAAATTTTTAAGTTGAAAAGAAAATTTGTAATTTATAATAAAAAAACAAAATAAATAAAAATAAAAAAAAAGTAAAAAATATTTAAAAACTTAATGAAAGTTGAAAAAGAAAGCTGAAATGGAAGTTGGAGATGGTGATATCGGATGGAAGTGATTAATTTTGCATCTTTGGAGGCTACGATGACTTATGGGAGGTTGTTTACGGTTGCAGTGGAAGTCCTGAAGCTTTATTAATAACCTCTTTTTTGTTTTTTTTTATTTTTTATTTTTTTATTGTTTTTTTACTATTTTTTATTTTTTGTTTAAGTTTTGTTGTTTTATTTTTGCTTTTTTGTTTTATTTTGGTTGCGTTTGTACTTAGTTTACAAAAAATTAATGAAGATTGTTTTTTATACAAAAAAAAAACAAAAAACCCAGTAGTACATAACCCTAAGAAAACTGAATATTTCAAAAATCAATGAAAAAACATCCACTTTGAATAGAAATTCCGTGAAAGCATCGATGAGAGATGACGAAAGAAATTTTTTCCAATAGTTGCAGTGAGCCATGGAGTGTAGGGGGTGTTACCCTCATTGAAGGAAAGTTCCAAAGACAAGAACAATGTCTCTGTGTCCAAAGTGTACACAAGCAACAATAGAATTGTTACTGGTATGAGTCATAGTTCTACTGTTATACTTGAGATGTTCCTTATATTCCTCATTGATAACTTAAATATTTCTTATCAATAAATTATATATTTCTTATCAATAATCTATATAATTCTTATCAATAACTTATATTTCTTTGAATTATCACCATTGTTCCAAAAATAACATTAAAATCTCCGAAGTCATTTTGAACTTTCAGAAATATCATCACACTCTCAACCATCCGTCATGCTTCCAAGGAACACTGCCACACCCCCCTCCATTCATTCACAGTTTTTTTTTTAATAAAAATAATTTTTGATTTTATTGAAAAATCTCTAAAACTATTTTTTCGATTATTTTTTCTTTCAAAATCGATTTTGCCAAACATGCAACATTGTGTTTTTTTCTTTTTTTTTTTAAATAATTTTTTAATGACATTTTTTTAAAACATATTTTCTTGAAATTTACTTTTTTCAATTGAAATTCCATTAAAAACTGAAAAATGAAATCATTTTTCAGTTCATTTTTTTATTTGGATGAGTTTTATTATCTTTATTTTTCCGACTTTTATTTTTCGATAATTTCATAAAGTATTTTTAGCGTTTTTTCAAAAAAAAAAGCCACATTTATTTTTGATGTTCATAGCTACTCTTCCCACCCGATAGTTTTTTTCAAACCCAAATAAAAATTTTGAAAAAAAAAATATTCGTCAAAAAAAAATTCTAAAATAATAATAAAAAACGTGGAGTATTTGAATCCAAGTTAATTTTTATTTCGTTTTCTTCGTGCAAGGAAATCAGCATTTTGAGGAACATAAAAAAACAATAAAAACCTCCATTGTTAATTGCCGTGTGTGCCGTTTTATTATTATTTTTTCTTTTTTTTCTTTTTTTGAGATTATTTTATTTCACAATTATTATTTTTCTTTATAATGTTTTGTTTCCATATTTTTTTTTTCATAGTTTTTTTTGTCATACGTATTTACTTAACTATACTCCCTCAATTTTTTACGATTCAAATTTTGCGCTAACCTCACAGTTTTTTATCAGCTCCACAGTTTTTATTTCCCAATAATTCATTTTAGTTTTTATTGGTTTTACCACCCCACCAAGCTATCTATTTGCCTAATATATTATTCATCAAAGCCACATCCCTCCATATATCATCCCTTCAATCCATTAATAACCCCATCCAACTCCTCTCAATCTTCACATTGTATTATCTCCACAAACCCCTCCCACATCCTCCCACAAAATTATCTTCCCACCAATGCTAAAATTTCTTTTTTTTAAATTTCCGTTGAGAAAAACGTTATATTATTCCCATGTTACTTTTGAGTGGTATATTGTATTTTTACAAAAATATTCCGAAGAAAAATTTGATTTTTTTCTCAACAAAATGCGTTTTTTATTTGATTTTTTTCTCAACAAAATGCGTTTTTTATTCCGGGGGTCATGTCAACAGGGACGCATGACTTGTTGTCACTACCACCGCTACTCTACTTTGTTACCAACAGTTTTGTCATTTCTACTTTGTTACCACCACCGTGACTACAAATAATACAGCCACAATGCTACAGCCACTACGACCACAACTACTTTCCCAACTACAACAACCACAACTACAATAACTACAACTACAATAACTACAACTACAATAACTACAACTACAATAACTACAACTACAATAACTACAACAACTACAACTAAAATAACTACAACTAAAATAACTACAACTACAATAACTACAACTAAAATAACTACAACTACAATAACTACAACAACCACAACTACAACAACTACAACTACCACAACCACAATAACCACGACTACCTCCACACCTACCACAGCCCGTGATGTCACCAAAATCTCTAGGGCTATAAACACCGAAACTGGGGGAGTTCATGCATGAATACATCTTTTCGAATATCACTGTGAATCCTTTTGAAAAGCACTTAAGCGAGTAACTGAAGCACCAAAATTTACCCGTTCTAACGAGTCGTGTTCCACCACCACAACTAACACAGCCACCACCACAACTAACACAGCCACCACCACAACTAACACAGCCACCACCACAACTACCACAGCTACCACCACTGCAACTAACACAGCTCCTACTACGACTAACACAGCCACCACCACAACTACCACAGGCACCACTACAACTACCACAGCTACCACTACAACTACCACAGCCACCACTACAACTACCACAGCCACCACTACAACTACCATAACAAATGACTTAAGTGTCCACAAAAGCCCACACTGCTCCCATTTTTCATATTCAAAGGAATTTTCGTTGGTACTGTAAATTTCCATCAAAGGTCGCAGTGTAAAACAACGAAGAAGTTGTAAAAATGGTTCGGCGAGTGAAAGAAAAAATGATTTGGCTGCTGTGAACGAAAAATTAAGATGGATAAAGTGTGGAACGTGGAAAAAAACAATAAAAAAACAAAATTAAAATAAATAAATGAAAATACAAAAAAAGAACTGATAAAAAAAGATCATAATGGAAACAAAAAAAAGAAAAAAAAGAGTGAAAGCAGGTGGTTTCTGGTATGAAAATGATGTATGTGAAGTTGGATGAGATTAGTCCGAAGTGAGAAGGAGGAAGACGAAGAAGAAGCAGATGATATTTTTGACAACCTTTATGACCGCACCAATCAAAAACACTCTTATCAAAACTTCATCACGCTAGCGTACAACGCACCGAAATGACGGTACAAACGCCAAAACTAGGGGCGGTGGTGAAAAAAACGGAAAAAAAAAAGAAAAATAAAATGAATGAAAAACAATAAATAGAAACAATGATTAATGAATTGAAAGAAAACTAAATAAAATGAAAAACAAGATTAATATATAATCATTTATATAATAAAGCTATATAATATACATAATAATAAATAAATCATGTACTAAATATACATAAAACGGGGTAGAAAAAGCTAAGAGATTTAATGGTGAATAAAAGGAAAAAGACTTGATAAAAAAAGATTAAAAATAAATAAATGAAAATAAATAAAAAGTAGGAAATGGCATATGAATTAATAGGAAAAGAAGGGGGAGAACCTCTAAAAAATGAAAAAGAAGAAAAAGTGGTAACGATGGGAAAAAAAAATGATAAAAAAGAAGAAAATGAGGTTACCAACAGCAACAACAACAAAATAACAACATTTCAGAAGTCACCACTGTTGGCAACAAATCAACAAAAAGCTGAAACATGTATCCAAAAACAAAAAAACTCAACAAAAACAAAACCACCACCACTACCACCAAAAACAAAATTTCAAAACAAACAAAAGTAGCAACAGCAACAACAACACTACATTCACCAAGATAAACAACACTCCAACACAAACAGCAGCAACAACAGAAACAACAACACCACCACCAACACTCACCAATGGTGGCAACTACGGTGACAGAGTAGAGGAGAGACCCTGCAAAGGACCACTGTAGCTCCTGGCCCAGCTTCCTCAGCTTTGGCACGCTACCGTTGTTGCTGCTAGCGTCGACCTTCAAACTGCTGCTGGTGGCTGCTGTTGTGACGTCAGTTGTGGCAGCTGTTGCGTTGCTGTCGCTGCTGCTTGTGGTGGAAATCAGAATGTTGTTGTTGTTGCTGTTAGTAGTGGTGTTATCGGTGTCTCTTTGGTGTTTGTTGCCATTATTATTAATACTATTCTTCTTCATATTATTATTGTCATCATTTTTGTTTTTATTTTTTTTATTTTTGTTTTTATTATGGTTGTTGTTGGTGGCCGGTATTGCTGAAGTAATGTTTGATGAATACCCATCAGACTGCTTTTTATTCTTCACTAAAAAATCCTCTTTGAATTGTTTGCTTCTGTTTCCATAAACCTCTTCTCTTCTTCCCCTTCCTTCCACCCTCCTCTTCTTTCTTCTTTTTTGCTCTTCCATCTCTCTTCCATCATTCATCCAGTAACCAACGCTTACATCTCTGGTTTTCATGACGTCATCATCGTCATCTACGTCATCGTCATTGTTATCTTCATTGGAAGCAGTTTTGTAGTTGTTGTTGTTTTTAATTTTTTCTTCCTTTTTCGAAAATCGTTTTTTTCTGTTTTTAAACTGTTTTCCGCTTTCTTTTTCAATACTTTTGTTTTCGTCATCAAAAATCAATTCACTGTTTTTATCATTTGCATTATCATTTATATCCTTGTCATTATCATTACTATTATTTTTATTATTATTATTATTATTATTATTACTATTATTATTATTGATGACATCATTATTGTTATTATTGTTTATAGTGTCAATGTTTTCAAGTTTATCGTTATTGTTGTTGTTGTTGTTGTTTTTGTTGTTGTTGTTGTTGTTGTTGTTGTTGTTGTTGTTGTTGTTGTTGTTGTTGTTGTTGTTGTTGTTGTTGTTGTTGTTGTTGTTGTTGTTGTTAGTAAAAGCAAAATTGTATTTATTTTTATTAAATTTATCAGCAAAGCTGTTAGTTTTATCAACTTCGTCTATGTACTCATCCGGAGTGTTCTTGCCGTCCCAACCTCTTTTCTTCACCGAGTTGTAAACTTCTATGGTGTAGTCTTCTAATATGTCCTCTGCAAGCCTGTGTCGTGGTGTGGTGTGGTGTGGTGTGGTGTGGTGTGGTGTGGTGTGGTGTGGTGTGGTGTGGTGTGGTGTGGTGTGGTGTGGTGTGGTGTGGTGTGGTGTGGTGTGGTGTGGTGTGGTGTAGTGTGGTGTGGTGTGGTTTGGTGTGGTGTGGTGTGGTGTGGTGTGGTGTGGTGTGGTGTGATGTGGTGTGGTGTGGTGTGGTGTGGTGTGGTGTGGTGTGGTGTGGTGTGGTGTGGTGTGGTTATTACTGTCACGTGAAATAAAACATAATAAATCTAAAAAAGAAAAAATGTTTGCATTTGTTCTTATTAATGTTGTCACCATGCTTATTCTCCTTGATTAACGCCAATAATAAAAACGATAAAAAGAAATACTACTAAAAATAATAATAATAATAATAAAATAATAATAAGAAGAATGATAATAACACAATTTTTTATTATTATTAATCTTATTTTTGTTGTTGCCAACATTATTTATTATTATTTTATTTTTATTTTTATTATTATTTTATTTTTATTTTTATTTTTATTTTATTTTTATTATTTTATTATTATTATTTCATTTTTATTTCTTTTTTTTTCTGATAGGGCATCAATTATAATTCATGGAAGTTGGGCGATAATAGCGTACTCAGGTGTGATGTTGTGGGACGATCTTGGTGAGAAGAGAAAGAATGATGAGTGATAACTCTTGGTTGTGTATCAAAATTTTATTCATCAAACAAACCAGTTTATTTATTTTATTTATCAAATAAAATTTTATTTTTTTTTAATTATCAAATAAACATTTTAATGTTTTTTTTTCTTCAAAAAATGAAGTTCTAATTATAGATACTATGACCAAATTAAAAAAAATTTTTTTTTTTAATTTAATAATAATTTAAAAACACTTTACTAAATGAAGAATGAAAAATAAATTAATTTTTCGAATAAATGTTTTCTAAAAAATGAAAAAAAAAACAATTTAAAAAAACAATTTGAAAAAAAATGAAAAACGACAATTAAAATGAGGATTTGAATATCTTTCAATGATTCCTACACGCCATTCCTCATCGTCTTGTTCTTATCACAACGCCGATAGCGCCCCCAATCAATATTCCTCCTTTATCGCTCATCAATCTATTTCCTATTGGCTCTCTTACTCAAATGGTCTCTATATTCACGTTATCAATAAAGTTTCATATCTATGTTTCTAATCCATCAGTTTTAGATCTGTTATCAATTTATCAGTTTTAGGTCTATGTTATCAATTTATCAGTTTCAGATCTATGTTTTCAAACCATCAGTTTCACGTCTATGCTTTCAAACAATTTTATATCTATGCTAAAAATATTTCAAGTTTTGATTGGGTCATTTAAAAACCTTTTTCAAATGTTTTGAAACTTTTAAGACCTTCAATTTGTCATCCTTATGAATCACAATAGTTCAGACTTTAACTTTCCAAAGTTTTTGAGTTAAACCAAATCATTGGCGGAGATGTATTAGTAAAGATTACTTTTGGAATAATCAGACGGAATAGCTTGGCTGGAGAGTATAAGCAGCATTGAGGATTTATGAGGTTACCACTGAAGAAGTGTGTCTTTAAAAGATCCTCCTTCTCCTCCTCCTCCTCCTCCTCCTCCTCCTCCTCCTCCTCCTCCTCCTCCTCCTCCTCCTCCTCCTCCTCCTCCTCCTCCTCCTCCTCCTCCTCCTCCTCCTCCTCCTCCTCCTCCTCCTCCTCCTCCTCCTCCTCCTCCTCCTCCTCCTCCTCCTCCTCCTCCTCCTCCTCCTCCTCCTCCTCCTCCTCCTCCTCCTCCTCCTCCTCCTCCTCCTCCTCCTCCTCCTCCTCCTCCTCCTCCTCCTCCTCCTCCTCCTCCTCCTCCTCCTCCTCCTCCTCCTCCTCCTCCTCCTCCTCCTCCTCCTCCTCCTCCTCCTCCTCCTCCTCCTCCTCCTCCTCCTCCTCCTCCTCCTCCTCCTCCTCCTCCTCCTCCTCCTCCTCCTCCTCCTCCTCCTCCTCCTCCTCCTCCTCCTCCTCCTCCTCCTCCTCCTCCTCCTCCTCCTCCTCCTCCTCCTCCTCCTCCTCCTCCTCCTCCTCCTCCTCCTCCTCCTCCTCCTCCTCCTCCTCCTCCTCCTCCTCCTCCTCCTCCTCCTCCTCCTCCTCCTCCTCCTCCTCCTCCTCCTCCTCCTCCTCCTCCTCCTCCTCCTCCTCCTCCTCCTCCTCCTCCTCCTCCTCCTCCTCCTCCTCCTCCTCCTCCTCCTCCTCCTCCTCCTCCTCCTCCTCCTCCTCCTCCTCCTCCTCCTCCTCCTCCTCCTCCTCCTCCTCCTCCTCCTCCTCCTCCTCCTCCTCCTCCTCCTCCTCCTCCTCCTCCTCCTCCTCCTCCTCCTCCTCCTCCTCCTCCTCCTCCTCCTCCTCCTCCTCCTCCTCCTCCTCCTCCTCCTCCTCCTCCTCCTCCTCCTCCTCCTCCTCCTCCTCCTCCTCCTCCTCCTCCTCCTCCTCCTCCTCCTCCTCTTCCTCCTCCTCCTCCTCCTCCTCCTCTTCCTCTTCCTTCTTTTTTCAATTTTTTTCTTTTTTCACTTTTTTTTTAATTTAATTTATTTTTTATTTATTTATTTTTCTTTCTTTTTTTCATTTTCTTTTTTTTCATTTTTTTTTCTTATTTTTTCGTTTTTACGGATTCAATTTTTTTCACATCTATTTCAACCATTTTCATTTAACTTCAAAACTATTCACAATAAACCTTTTCAGTTTTCCAAGCAAAATTCTTTTTCTGTTTGTTGCTTTTGTTTTTTTCTGTTTTTCTAAAGTTTTTCGTTTTATTTTATTTTTTGTTTTTTATTTTTTTATGCTGTTTTTGTATTTATTTGGTTTTGATTTAAAAGATCATTTTGTATTCAGAACACAAAGTTCAGATGGCGAATGTGATTGAATACGGTATTAAACTACGAAAGGAAATCGCACAGATATTACAATAAATTATGTATATGCAAAAAATAAGAAAATTGTAAAAAAAAAATAGAAAAAAAACGAAAAAAAAAAAAAGAAGATATATAGCAGATTATTCAATAATAAACATAAATATAATACCATAAATTTATTCATTCATTCATGCATTCATTCAATCATTCAATCATTCAATTATTCATTCATTCATTTCTTTATTCATTCGTTCATGAATAAAAAAAAAGGTTAAAGAAAAAAATGAAAAAAATATTTAAAAAAAACAGAGAAAAAAAGAAAATTACATTACGATACATTAATTGATACAAGTACACGTCAGAAAAAAGGAATAATAAAAAACAAAAAAACCGAAAAACCACAACAATAATAATAATAATAAGATGAAAACAAAAAAATTTTTTTAAATATGCAAATGAAAAGGATGGAAAAGGGTTTAAAAAATAACGATTTTATGCATCAAAATACAATAAAAAAAACAATAATATACAACACACAAACCAAAAAAAAACAATATAATGAAAAAAAACAATATAATGAAAAAAAACATTATAATACAATACAATAAACAATACAATACAATAAACAATACAATAAGCACAATAGTGGAAAGATACAATAGACAGTGGAAAGAGCCAACAATAAACATTATGGATACAATACAAGGAACAATGCCTCTTAAAGATGGATCAATAATCGCGAAGAGGGGTGGTGGTGATGATGATGTCTCATTCGCCTTGCTTTCCTTGCGGTTAATTGACTTTTGAAGCAAGTGTAAGGGAAGTTGGGAGGTTTGGGAATTCTGTGGAGTTTCAAAAGCTTGGAAAAATACAAAGGGTAAGTGTTTCGAAGCATGAAATTGTATCTGAACACCCATCAATCAATCCATCACACACTCCATCACACACTCAGGCGGCCAGTCCCTCCTTCAATCACTCAATCATTCACTCATCCACTCATTAATTCTTTCAAACATTCATTCACTCATCCACTCATTAATTCTTTCAAACATTCATTCACTCATTCACTTTTTCGTTCATTCACTTATTTACTTTTTCAACCATCAATCAATCAATTCACAACTTTTTCAACTTTCCAATTCATCAATTCACTATCCTTTCAACCATCAATTCATGAATTCACCCCCCTTTCAACCATCAATTCATGAATTCACCCCTCTTTCAACCATCAATTCGCCACCCATTCAATTTTCCAATCCATCAATTCATCACCCTTTCAACCATCCTTTCATCGATCTTTGCGACACCTCCGATCAATTAATACAGCACAGTTGCATGGAGTGTTCTATTTACCTAGCACTTCCGGTGGAAGGGTTGAATTACAAAAAGAAATCAACATAAGTAATATTAATAATAATAATGATAATAATAATAGAAACAACAACAGCAACAACAACAGATACAACATCAAAAATAACAGAAGCAAAAAAAATATACAAAAATACCAGTAGCAACAAAGTTTCAACCAAACAAAAAACACTAAGCAGTCTATTAAATTGATTAAACCCCAAGAAGTGCCTGCACTAGTACATTATACAATACAATAAGATACAAGATACCACTATTACAATACACTAAGATGCGAAATAGAAACAATACAAAACAATAAGATACAGCTACCGCCAATACATTACAGTAATATGCAAGACACCAACAATACAATGCACTTTAACAATATTTCATTCTACATAATGAGCGCTTCATGATTATTGCAGTGGTCATCACAGCCGTTGACCCCACTCAACAATCAATTATTCTACCGCCAGTCGTTTGATGTGTATTTTACACACCTCCATAACACAGCCTTCCACATTACTCCTCCATAACACACCTCTCAATAACACATCTCCATAACACACCTCTCAATAACACATCTCTCAATACCACATCTCCATAACACGCCTCTCAATACCACATCTCCATAACACATCTCCATAACACACCTCCATACCAACCCTCCTCAACACACCTCTTTAGAACACTCCTCCATAACACACCTTCACAACAGGGCTCTAATCTAATCAAGTCATTTGTAGTACTTTAAGGCCTTTTCAGTTAGACACAACTATTTTGGAAGCTATGTCTGACTGACCTCGCCATGATATACCTCTATAACAAACACATACAACAGACCCTCATAACAGACCTTCATGAAAATTCTTTAAAAAATTCTTTAAAAAATTCTTTAAAAAATTCTTTAAAAAATTCTTTAAAAAACCTTCTAGAATACTTTTTGAATTCTTAAACGAACCTTCTAGAAGGCCTTTCTCATGATATCTTTCTAAAGACTCCAGCATGCTTCCACTATACTCCACTATTATGGAACAAGAATGAGCATGTCGAATGTGATAAATATATCAAAACAGAATAAAAATAGAAATGATAATAAGACAAGGATAAGAAGGAAAAATAATAACTACCTTATAAATATAATAAAAACAATTATAATAAAAAATAGAAACATAATAATGAAAATAAATGACTGAATATGGAGGAGCTTATTATTATGATTAATAATTGAATATGAATCAATAAAATATAATATAATATAAGTATAATAATAATAAATCTAATTTATGAGGCGCCTAAGCAAGCAATGGAGCAAGTGAAGTGTTCAATACAAATCACAAAACACCTGAGCCCTCAATAGAACGCAATGCTCATGCAAGATTGATCAGCGTTTGAGAGGAAGCTATTTAGCTGTTCACTATCACTACCACTACCGCTGCTGCTACTGCTGCTACCACTACCGCTACTGCTGCTGCTACTGCTGCTACCATTACAACTACTGCCACTACTGCTGCTGCTGCTGCCACTGTTGTTGCTGCTGCCACTACTATGATTAATGCTGCTACTGCTAATTCTGCTGTCGCTACAGCTGTTACTACTATAAAGGCTGCTTCTATTACCCCTACAACGAAAAAAGTAAAATAAAAATTAGGAATATGAACATAAACCTCTAATGGTTTACTTGTTAGCAATTAACTGAAAGCTTCTCAGATTACTTCTCTGAGGCTCATGTGGTGTCATGTTGCCGGTACCTTTGGTAGCTCACCCAAATGTGTCCTATCAAGTTGCCCATTCACACACACCCAGCACAGTCCAAACCTTCTTTTAAGCCTTCCGCATTTCTAAAAACCGCCTTTTTTTATTTAAAAAAAAATCTTTTTTTGTACCAGTTTTTTTTATTTTTTCAACTCTCTCTGCGCTTTTATAAAAATATTTGGTGTTTTTATGAAATCCTTTTACTGTTTTTATGATATTTTTCACTATTTTTTTGAAATCTTATTTTTGGAAAATCATTCTTATAAAAGATCTCATTATCTATTTCTGAAATTTTTTTTACAATTCTATAAACCCTCACACCTACAATAGAGCGCCTTCAGTCAACATTACCTCTTTACAATAGTTGCGCTGTGGAGTTTTACTTCCAATATAAAAATACAAAACATTAATACAACAATACAATACACCCATACAACACCACAATATCATAATAAAAATATTAATAATAATATAATAATAATAAAAAGAATTCAATTTTTGAAGTGTCAAGGCATGGCTCAATTGTAACACAACAAAACAAACACATTGAAACACTGCAATGAAGAAATTTGACATACAGTTTGCGACTTGGTTGGAGTTGGCAAAAAAATAATACCATACAACACCTCATGCAACAAAACAACAACCGTACAACACTCCATACAACAAAACAACAACCGTACAACACTCCATACAACAAAACAACAACCGTACAACACTTCATACAAAAAAACAACAACAGTACAACAATCTACACACTTCCATACAAAAATACTCCCTGTAACAACAACAATGCAACATCACACACAGCGAAACTCTCAAACAACAACAACAAATAATAATACAAACAAAACAACAAATAATAATACAAACAAAACAACAAACGCCTCATACAAAAAACCCACAACAACAACAATAATACAAACAAAACAACAAAAGCCTCATACAAAACACCCACAACAACAAAGCCTTCATGCTTCAGCCATTCCTGAATTAATTCCACATTCACAACGCCAAGCAATCATCGTCAGTTTCCTTTCCGACTCGCCAATTAGAAAGCGTCTATAAATATCATCTCATGCCTCCCTAAATTATTTGTTTGCTCAATACTAAACGCCCCTAATACGGTGCTGTCCTAATTATTTTTGTTGACCTACTTTTGAACCACTCTCCAACGCAAGAACGCCTTATTAAGGTGCCGCTTTTATGCCTTTTTTTACTTAGCTCTGAACTAACCATGAAGTTTTATTAGAATAATTTGAAGATTTTTTTTACAATTTTCACAACTTTTTCCGAACCAATCAAAAATTCTCTTTGGACACTTCAAAAGAACTTCGCTTCCATTCACAGAATTTTCAATGAATTTTCTACAAAATTTGCTCTTCCACCCATTAAACATCCACCCTTCCACCCACCAAGCATCCACCCTTCCACCCATTAAACATCCACCCTTCCACCCACCATGCATCCCCCCTTCCACCCACCAAGCATCCATCCTTCCACCCACCAAGCATCCACCCTTCCACCCACCAAGCATCCACCCTTCCACCCATTAAACATCCACCCTTCCACCCACCATGCATCCCCCCTTCCACCCACCAAGCATCCATCCTTCCACCCACCAAGCATCCACCCTTCCACCCACCAAGCATCCACCCTTCCACCCACCAAGCATCCCCCCTTCCACCCACCAAGCATCCCCCCTTCCACCCACCAAGCATCCCCCCTTCCACCCACCAAGCATCCCCCCTTCCACCCACCAAGCATCCCCCCTTCCACCCACCAAGCATCCCCCCTTCCACCCACCAAGCATCCCCCCTTCCACCCACCAAGCATCCACCCTTCCACTCACCAAGCATCCCCCCTTCCACCCATTAAACATCCACCCTTCCACCCACCATGCATCCCCCCTTCCACCCACCAAGCATCCATCCTTCCACCCACCAAGCATCCACCCTTCCACCCACCAAGCATCCACCCTTCCACCCACCAAGCATCCACCCTTCCACCCACCAAGCATCCACCCTTCCACCCACCAAGCATCCCCCCTTCCACCCACCAAGCATCCCCCCTTCCACCCACCAAGCATCCACCCTTCCACCCACCATGCATCCATCCTTCCACCCACCAAGCATCCACCCTTCCACCCACCATGCATCCACCCTTCCACCCACCATGCATCCCCCCTTCCACTCACCAAGCATCCACCTTTCCACCCACCAAACCATGCTACCTTTTCAAGACATCACCTCCAATTCATCGACTCTTCCGCCTCCAAATTGCCTTTGAACAGCCCTCTGAATCTAGTCTCACTTTCAATTTTTCAGTTCTCGTATTTTCTATACCTTTTTCTTAATTATTTTTTCAATTTTTTTCCCATTTTTTTAGTTTTCATTACTTAGTTTTTTTTTATTAAAAAAAATTTTTTAATAGTTTTTATGACCTATTTTTATATATTTTTCAAATTAAAAAAAAGTTTTTATGACCTATTTTTTTATTTTTTAAAATTTTGTTCTGACCTGATTGTTTAAATTTAAAAAATGTTTTTCTGACCTAGATTTATGACATACTTTTAAGTTTTTTCCATATTTTTTGTTCAAGCTTTTATTCTGCCATTTAAATCACTTTTTTAAATTTCTTTTTTTTTTCAAAATGATTCACTCCCAACATTTTTTAAAATTTCATTTTTCTCATCATTCTGACTCATTCCAGTTTTCATTTTGTGACCTCATCATTTATTTTTATTTAATAAGAACTCTAGAAATTAAACAGAGTTAAGTCAATTGATGATTAAAAAATCTATTTTGGCAGTTTTAACATTCCAACATCACCAACACTCCTACCACCGCCACACCTCCACCACTGCACCACCACCACCGCCACTACTACCACCGTTACCCCACTACCACCACTGCTACACCACCACCACCACCACCACCACACCATTACCACCACCGCTACACTATTACCACCACCGCCACACCACCACCACCACCACCACCACCACACCACCACACCACCACCCTCTTACTTGGACCAGTTTTCAGCGTGCAGAATGTTAAACTTTTTGGTCAAAAGCCACAATTTTTCAATTTCATTCCTCCGCAGTTGCAGCATGTCTCTGGGGGGGGGGGGGAGGGGAGGAGAGGGGGTTGTTGGAGTTGTCGGTTAGAGAAGTGGAACTCAATTAACTCAAATAATATTTAAATAACTAAAAATTGAGAAAACTACAAAATTAAATTAACTAAAGAAGTTTTTAAAAAATTTAATTTAAAAAAATAAAAAGTAAAAGAACTGAAAAAATATTAATTTGAAAAAAAAAAACAAAAAAAGAAAAAAAACTAAAAAAACACCCGTTCACCGATTGATTTGTTTTTCGTTGGGGCTTTCGAGGGCGCTAAAGATGAGGCCTCCGAGGATGACGTAGGCGACGAGGAGGATGATGAGGCCGATGTTGGAGAAGAGGAAGGTAAGGAAGGCTTTGAAACATCTACAACACTTCCTCCCTTTCTCCTTCAGTCTTTGGGGTTTTTGGGGGTTTTCGCGCTTTTGGCGGGTTTTGGGGGTTTTTGGGGGTTCATTAGAGATTTTGGGGTTTTGGGGATTTTGGGGGTTTTGGGGGGTTTTGGGGGGTTTTTGGGGGGTTTTGGGGGTTTTTGGGGGTTTTTGGGGGTTTTTGGGGGTTTTTGGAGGGTTTTTAGGGGGTTTTAGAGGTTTTTTAATAGTTTTTGATGGTTTTTGGGAGGTTTTGAAATAGTTTTACATGGCTTTCTTTTTAGATTTTTTTGGATTTAGGATGTTTTGTGGTTATTTTAGAGTAGTGTTATAGGGGTTTCCAGGTTTTGGGGTTACTGGGATTTGGAGTTTCATGAATGGATGATAATTAATTTGAAGTTACTGAGCAATGGGTGGATGATGAAGAATGATGAATGAGAAACATTTGGAAAGAATTTAAAAAACAAATGAAAAGGTAGAAAGAAGGTGAGGGTAGTGGAAGAATAAGAAGGAGGGGAAAGAAGGGGAAGAAAAAGAAAAAAAGTGAGAAGAAGGTGGAAAGAAGAAGAAGAGTAGGAGAAAAGAAAAAAGTGGAAGATTAGGAAGAGGGGGAGATGCGAAAAATTAGGAGGAGGGGAGAAGCAGAAACAGGAATGCAATGAGGTGTATACTGTCGTTTCTAGGCGAAAAATGAGATGAGAATTTATGGGTCGAATGGAAAAAAAATTGTATGCTAGCGTAAGTATGACGTAGTGTAGTGGAAGTATGACGTAGTATAGTGGAGGTATGACGTAGTATAATGGAGGTAGGACGTAATGTAGTGGAGATATGACGTTGTGGAAGTGAATGGTAGTGTGGTGGAAAGCCCTTGAATGACAATGGATGGGAAAGATAGCAAGTTCATTATAAATTTGTGAGAAATGTTTATGTTTTATTGTCTCATGAAGCATTAATAATATTTATAATACTAGTACTAATAATAGTAGCAACAAAAATACTAGTAACAATAATAATAAAGTTAATAATTATGATAACAGTACCAATAACAAAAACA
>OX387257.1:6994024-6996524 GCA_947562095.1 Branchellion lobata | reverse complement strand
GTTGGTGTTATTGCGTGTAACAAGCTAATCTGCCTCTGTTAACTCTTCCATGAGATGATCTTTGGTGATTGGGTGAATGGGTGAATGAATGAATGGATGCATGAATGGATGCATGAATGGATGCATGAATGGATGCATGAATGGATGCATGAATGGATGCATGAATGAATGGATGCATGAATTGATGCATGAATGAATGGATGCATGAGTGAATGGAGGCATGAATGAATGGATGCATGAATGAATGGAGGCATGAATGAATGGATGCATGAATGAATGGATGCATGAATGAATGGATGCATGAATGAATGGATGCATGAATGAATGGATGCATGAATGAATAGATGCATGAATGGATGCATGGGTAGGTGAATGGGTGGGTGAGATTTTTTGGATAGTTGATGTATGAATGATAAAAAAAATATAGAAAAAAAGATTGCCAATGGATGGGTAGTGAATCAAGGGATAGATCGGATGATGGTGGATAATGGATAGTGGCTGGGTGAATGGTGGATAGTGGATAGGTGGATGAGTGGATGGGTAGATGGTGGGAGATTGGGTGAGTGGATGGTGGATAGTGAATGGATAGATGGGTGGATGGTGGATGAGTGGATGGGTGGATTGGTGGATAGATAAGTAAGTGGATGGGTGGATGGGGATGGTAGATGGGAGATAAAGAGATAGAAATATTATGCATAGGTGATGGATGGATGGGTTATGAACGATAGATGTATGAGTGGGTGATGGATGGATGAAGGATGAGTGTTAGGTAGATTCGAGGCTTATTAATGGGCGATGAATGATGGATGGATGGCTGGCTGGTAGGTTGGAGAATGCTGTTAAAATAGAAGATGCTTATAGAGATCGAAGATGAAGGAGTGTATAGATGAGTGCATGGATGAATGCATAGACGAATGAAAGAATGAATGAATGAATGCGTGAATGAGTGCATGAATGAATGCATGGATGAATGAATGTATGGATGAATGAATACATAGATGAATGAATGCATGGATGAAGGAATGCATAGATGAATGAATGCATGGATGAATGAATGAATGCATGGATGA
This sequence comes from Branchellion lobata, assembly GCA_947562095.1. Taxonomy (NCBI): domain Eukaryota; kingdom Metazoa; phylum Annelida; class Clitellata; order Hirudinida; family Piscicolidae; genus Branchellion; species Branchellion lobata. Next base: position 6,995,454 of record OX387257.1, on the reverse strand, counting down.
ATGAATGCATGGATGAATGAATGCACGGATGAATGCGTGAATGAGTTCAAAAATTCGATTGACTAACAAAACTATTTGAGACTTTGAAAGCGAAAGTTCAGTGCGAAATCACAGGAATGAAATCAGGTAATGGAGAGAAAAAGGCGTATAGGACTGGAGAGGGGGGCAGGTGATGAGTGTAAGAGTGAAGGTGGAAAAAGACAGTGATAATGATAATAATAATAATTATGATTATACTTATTATGAAATATAACTTATAATTATAATATAAAAGAAATGATGAAGATACTCATGATAGGTGACGATGAGAGTTCTAATGATAATCAGTGGTAATGTTGATGATAGTAATTAGTAATTAATTGCAACTAATTGATTGGTTAATGATAGTAATTGTGAAGAGTTGTTGTAGCGTTGATGAGTATTGATGAGAGGTGTTGATCACAGGATGGGGGTAGTGGTGATAACGAAGAATCAGTATTGTAAGCGCTGGAACAATAACAGTTAATGTCGCTATAATAATGTTCATGTTTGTGTTGTTTTGCATTGTATTGTATTGTAGTGTTTTGTATTTAATTGTATTGTGTTTTATTGTATTGTATTGTATTTTATTGTATTGTCTTGTATTAAATAGTATTGTATTTTATTGTATTTTATTGTATTTTATTGTATTTTATTGTATTTTATTGTATTGTATTTTCTTGTATTTTCTTGTATTAAATAAAATTTTATTGTATTGTATTGTATTGTATTCTATTCTATTGTATTGTATTTTTTTGTATTGTATTGTATTGTATTGTATTGTATTGTATTGTATTGTATTGTATTGTATTGTATTGTATTGTATTGTATTGTATTGTATTGTATTGTATTGTATTGTATTGTATTGTATTGTATTGTATTGTATTGTATTGTATTGTATTGTATTGTATTGTATTGTATTGTATTGTATTGTATTGTATTGTATTTTATTGCATTGTATTGTTTTTTTTTTATATTTTGTTGTAATGTATTGTTTTGTATTGTAAGAAGGCGAGGTTAGCGGTAATAAGATAAGAGGATAATATTAATGCTAATTAGTGGAGAAATTATGAAAAGGAAGGAGGAAGGCTCAATGTAATGGAGAGTTGAACGAGATACCTGTGTTGGTGGAGGGATCACGTGGTGTTGGTGAAAGGGTCACGTGGTGTTGATGGAGGGATCACGTGGTGTTGGTGGAAGGATCACGTGGTGTTGGTGGAGGAATCACGGGGTGTTGGTGGAGGGGTCACGTGGTGTTGGTGGATGGATCACGTGGTGCTGGTGGAGGGATCACGTGGTGTTTAGGAGGTCTGCTGGCTCGTTCGCGTGAGTTGTTTGCATAGTCGCTATGCATTATCCACCCAATTAACGAAGACCAATTAAAAAAACTTAATTAACATAGAATAATTGAA
>OX387257.1:6966524-6991524 GCA_947562095.1 Branchellion lobata | reverse complement strand
AGGTTCAATGAATGAATTCTGAGAAGATGCATTTCCTGTGTTCTGATAAGAGTACGTTTGATCACTACTTCTCCAATCAATGCAGCTTGAGAGGGGTGGCTTGGACGACTCACTGTTACTCGTGGATGATGATCTACGGAGTTCTTCAACCACTATCAAATTTTTTTTTTCTCTTTTTTCACTTTTTCTTTTCTTTTTTTTCTTTTTTTTTTCTTCATTCTTTTCAATTATTCCTTGTTTTTAATTTGTTTTTTTTTGTATTTTTTTACTTTTTTCCACTTGTCTTCCATCCTTTAAAAAAATTCTATTAGTTTTTCGTTTTTTATTTCTTGTTCATTTTTTTTCTATTTTTTATTTTCTTAAACTTTTTTTTGTTTTTTTTTCTATCGTTCGTGTTTTAATTTTTTTTGTGATAAATAGCTTTCCCTTTTTCATGTACTGGGCTGGACCCTTATGGAGCCTAATCGGCTCAATTAAGAGTTTTTCAGAAGTCGGACTTCTGATTGTTTTGTTGGAAATGTTTTTTTCTCGTATTCAAGAAAAATTGTTGTTTTATTCTATTAAGTTTCTAGAAGTTTAAAGAAAGTTTTAATGAACTTCTGGAATGTTCTAGAAGGTTCTAAAAGCTTTTGGAAACTTCTAGATGTTCTAGAAGGTTCTAGAAGGTTCTGGAAGGTTCTAAAATGTTCTGAAAGGTTCTAGAAGGTTCTGGAAGTTTCTAGAAAGGTTTGGAAAATTTTAAAATGTTCTGGAAGGTTTTAAACAGTTCTAGAATCTTCTAGTGTATTGCTTCCACGAGTCTTTCTAGGGTGGAAGACTCATTCAATACATTACAAGCAGATTATTATTATAGTGGCGTTAACCCCGTATAGTTTTGAAACCACTAGTAGAAATTGCAAAAGACATACAAACCATAGAAATATACAAACCATAGAAATATACAAACTAGGGAAACATACAAACATGTGGAAGATACAAACTAATGAAATAGCCCCTTCAAACATAATTCAAATGCTTACCCCATACAAAAATTATTAATGAATACAACTCACAAGAACTTTTTTTTGAAGACTTCCCATAAAAACATAGTAAAAAAACACCCAATATAAACGTGAAAAGATACATACAAACACGTTGTGTAAAAACATCCATACAAACTCGCGTGTCAACAAGCATACAAAAACATGTGTGCGAAGACACGCATACAAACACACGTAGGAAGACACGCATACAAACACACGTAGGAAGACACGCATACAAACACACGTAAGGAGACACGTATACAAACACACGTAAAAAGACATGTTCACAATAGGTGTCATGGTAGCTCCCACCATAGTTTATCGTGTCATTATCGTATTCCCTTTCAATTCGACTCACACAACTCAACAACACAACACCCCAACAACTCAACATCCCAACAACTCAACAACACAACACAACACCCCAACAACTCAACAACACCCCAACAACTCAACAACACCCCAACAACTCAACAACACCCCAACAACTCAACAACACAACACAACACCCCAACAACTCAACAACACCCCAACAACTCAACAACACAACACAACACCCCAACAACTCAGCAACACCCCCTGCAACTCAACACAACACCCCAACAACTCAGCAACACCCCCAACAACTCAACAACACCCCAACAACTCAACAACACCCCAACAACTCAACAACACAACACAACACCCCAACAACTCAACAAAAAAACTTCTCCAACAATGAATATCTTTTCTTTTTCAAACATTTTTTGCCAAACTGCAAAACAAAACATTTTAATTTTTTTTTCTTTAAATTTTTTTTCCAAAACAGCAAACTTGTTATGTATATCCCGGTCGCTTGTGTTGTTGATTTTTCGATATTTATTTTTCAATTACAAACGCTAAAAAAGTCAAAAAACTCCAAAAAAATCCGCAAAATCGTTTTTTTCTTCTCATCACGTGAGCTATCGCTACAATAGTCATTTTTCAACGCAACAAAAAAAAAAAAACAAACGTCTATATTAAATTTTTTAATCAACTTCATGTTTCAAACTTTGAAGTATCATAAAAAAATTGGTCAAAAACTGCCAAAAAAGTTTTTTTCAACCAATTTTTTATGACGTTTTAATTTTTCGAAAATTCTTTGACATTTTCCAACGATTAAAAATATTTTTTAATTTTTAATTATTAAAATAATTTCCAAACTAATAAATTTTTTAATCTTTTAAAATAATTTTTTTCATATTTTTAAATCAGATTTTTTATCGAACACTTCGATCTGTTTGCAAGACTTCTTTCGATTTTTTCACCACCAAAAACAGCCTTTCATGTTTTTTTTTCCCAATTTTTTTAGTTAAAGTTTTTTTATTTATTTTACTTTCCATAATTTTTATTTTATTGATTTTTTATTCTGATATTTATTTCCAAACTTTATTTTTGTATTGTTCATTTACTCATCCTCATATTTGTAATATAATAATAATAATATTTCTTTTTTTTCTTTTTTTCATATTTTTAAAATTCATTTTTTATTTAAAAACGAAAAAACATGCAAGCTTCGTAAACGTGAAACAAGTGTTTTCGCGTTAATACTACGCTTTGAACAAGTTCTTTGAAGCAGCAAGGGTAACATGGAGTTAGAAGCCCTCAATGGAATTCTTCCAATTCCTGCCTGCATTCCGTGCATACTAACTCTTTCATTCATCCATTCATCTCTGAAGCTTTCATTCATCCATTCATCTCTGAAGCTTTCATTCATCCATTCATCTCTAAAGCATCCATTCATCCATTCACCTCTGAGCATCCATTCATCTCTGAAACATCCAATTCACCATGCTTTTATTTGTTTATTTAAAAAATAATTTATTCATTCATCCATTCATTTGCTTATTCATTCATCCATTCATTTGATTATTCATTCATTCATTCATTTTCAAGCTCAGTGCCAAGTAATCTCATTGTTCATCCAGTCGTTCTCTCATACATCTATCATGTTGACTAATTAATCTTTGCAAATGCACTTTATTTCAGATCATCCATCATCCAACATCTTTCATTCATTTTTCATTCCATCACTCTTCTCTCATTCATAGTTTGACCAAGTCATTTACACTTCCACCACAACATCTATCACTCCACCACCCATCCACCACTCCACCACCCTTCCACCACTCCACCACCCATCCACCACTCCACCACCCATCCACCACTCCACCATCCATCCACCACTCCACCACCAATCCATCAATCCACCACTCAATCTATCTCTCGCTCCTTCTTCAGCTCTTGCATTCTTGCCACCACTGAGTTTACGTAAGTGAAGATGCATTTCCAATCCGGGTATGATGTCACTAACATGTCATCAACCTCCAACAGCTGGGGTATGTCGGCCTCGTCCCTGAGTGTTTTTTGTTTGTTTTTTGTGTCTTTTGTTTGTTTGTTTTGTTTGTTTGTTTTTTGCTTGTGTGTTTTTGTTTTGTTTTTTTATTTTTTTTCTTATATGTTTTTTTTGCCTACTTTTGAGTACTTATGCTTTTGTTTGTAAATTTTTGTCTGAATACACGCATGCGTGCACACACACACACACACACACACACACACACACACACACACACACACACACACACACACACACACACACACACACACACACACACACACACACAAACACACACACACACACACACACACACACACACACACACACACACACACACACACACACACACACACACACATACACACACACACACACACACCCACACACACACACACACACACACACACACACACACACACACACACACACACACACACACACACACACACACACACACACACACACACACACATACACACACAAACACACACACACAGACTAACCGAAAGGTACTGAAAGCAAGGGTGAAGTTGTGGCGTTTGTCGGAAGGCTTGAGGAGGTCGTAGTCGAAGAGGTGGGGGAAGTAGCTGTTTGCAAGGGCACAAAACGCCATGCCGTCATTCCATGATGAAGAAAAGTCTTTGATGTTGATGTGCTGTGGTGGTGGTGAGGGTGGTGGTGGTGGTGGTGGTGGTGGTGGTGGTGATGGTGGTGGTGGTGGTGGTGGTGGTGGTGGTGGTGGTGGTGGTGGTGGTGGGGGTGTTTGTGGCGGTGGCGGTAGTGGTAGTAGTTTCATTAGTAGTAAACGCAGTGGTAGTTGTGGAGGTGGTGATAAGAGTGATTATGAGCATTCGAAACGTTGTAATAAATAAACATAAAAAATGTTGTAAAAATATCTGAATAATCCAGCAAGTTTTAATCCGAAACGTCAACTCTTTGAAGCTCAAAAACTCAAATCGTTCGAATATTTCGAAAGGTTAAAAAGGATATTTAAATTAAATTAAATTTTAAATAATTTAAAAAAATAATAAAAATATATAAAATTTCAACTTTTTTCATGGTTTTTGAGGAAATATAATTTTCAAATAAATATGAAACTTCTATTAAATTTTAAAATAAATACAAATTTTTTTTTAGAATTATAAAATAAGTATATATACAAAATAAATATTCCGAAACATATTCCAAAATAAATAAATACATATATATCTTCTTGGTTTTATAATAAATAAATATTTTTTTAACTTTTAAACAATAAAACCCAACCTCATAGCCTCCCAGGCGGTTTCTGCACCACGTGAGCATTTTGTCTCTGATGGTAGCTTCCTTAGGAGCTGTGTTACCACAGAAACCAGCCCCCCCTCTAACCTTTGACCTGTTGGTTGGTGGGGTTGGGGGTTTAAAGTATTCAAATTCAAAGTTAAGCGCTTTTTATTTATTTTATGAGCGAAAAAAAAAACAAAAAACAAGAAAAAATTTCTGCGTCTGAAGGTATGTCTGAGGAATAATTATCGACTCGGGCCTATTTGGATGCTTTCATAAGCTTTGATTAGATCATTCAACTTCAGATTTATAAAGATTGTATGAGATCCGAATGGATTACTTTATATTCGATTATATTTGATTAAATTAAATTAGATTAGATTAGATTAGACTAGATTAGATTAGACTAGATTAGATTAGATTAGATTAGATTAGACTAGATTAGATTAGATTAGACTAGATTAGATTAGATTAGATTAGATTAGATTAGATTAGATTAGATTAGATTAGATTAGATTAGATTAGATTAGATTAGATTAGATTAGATTAGATTAGATTAGATTAGATCATCTCACCCATTATTCTCCTTGTCCATCGACTTGAACATCTTGAGAGCTTGTCTGGCTGTTAGGTTCTGAGCTAGAAATGAAAAAAAATCAAATTTTTTTTTTTTTAATTTATTTTCAAAGTGAGTTTTTGAAGTAAAATTTTTCAAATAAAAATTAATACTCATGTCATGATCAAAAGAAATTTCAGATTTCTTTCCTGCTTTTTTGATAAAATAAAAAACAGTAAAAATTCTCAGTTCTATGGTGTAGTTCAGTCGTTTGAGACTGATAATTTTGTTGAAGCAACTATGGAAAACGAAATTTTATTAAAACGATTTAAAAAAAATTTTTCTTTAGAGGGCGACTATTCTATTTTTAACTTTTAAAAAAACTTACTAAAATCTAAAAAAAACAGAACTGGAAATCGCAAGGTGACATGCTTGGCATATCAATAGAGACGATGACGATGACGAATTCCAAATTTGAAATAAAATGGCGAGTAACTTATTATCAAATAAATTTTAAATAATTTGATTCAAAATAAAGTTACAGACAATTTATCTACAATCAAAAGTTAAATTAATTAATTTATTTATTCATTTATTTTATTAATTTAATTAATTTATTAATTTATTAATTTATTAATTAGTGACTTCTCTTGTTGGAGGGAGTATCAGGGGTGGATGTTTCCTTGTTCAACTTCTTCAAAAGAACCTTCCCAAACTCTGGCTTGTTGTCCGTGTTGTTGTTGTTGTTGTTGTTTGTTTTGATGTTGTTGTTAATTTTGTTGTTTGTTTTGATGTTGTTGTTGGTGTTGCTGGTTTTTTTGAGACTGGTTTTAATGTTGCTAATGTTGTCATTTTCCTTGTTGTTGTCTATATTAGGGTTATTAGTGGCAATAGTTTTGTTAGTGACGTTGTTGTTTTTGCTGATGTCGTAGCGTTTGCTTCCATCGCTGTTGCTACTTGTGGTGGTGGTGGTAGTGATGCTGTTGTTATCTTTGTTAACGTTTTTATCTTTGTTATTGTTGTTATCTTTGTTTTTGTTGTTATCTTTGTTGTTATTGGTGCCATCATCTTTTCTTTCATTGTTGTTGGTGGTGTTGTTTGTATCTCCGGCGTTAGTTTTTGTATCGCTCTTATTCTCGCCAGCAATGTCAGTAGCTTCAACTTCGGAAGAATCAATTTGGTTTCTGGAACACTCATTCTTCTTGGAAGCACCTTCCACCACGTCTGTTTCAGTTGATTTAAAATCACTTTTTATTTTATCTGCATTACAAAGGTTTCCAGCAATAAGTTTATTTGTCTTTGTTGTTGTTGTTTTGTTACAGTTGTTGTTGCTTGTGTTGTTGTTATTGTTTTTGTCGTTGGTGTTGTTTTTTTTCTCACTGGTTTTTATACCATTGTTTTTGTTGATGTTTTTGTTATTATTATTGTTGTTGTTGTTGTTGTTTTTGTTGTTGTTTTGTTGCTTGAGGTATGAGTGGGGATAGACTGTTGTGACGTTTCTGCCTTCGTCACTCGTCTCCTGCTCTGCATTTTCATTGGATGATATTTTTCAAATTACCTATATGGCGATCTTTTGTTTTAATTTCAAATAAAAATTAGAAATTTCATTTTATTCATTTTTAATTATTTCAACGATTTCTTTAATAATAATTTTATAATTTTGTTTTTTTTAATTATTTAAATTTTGATGAAGACTTTTTTTATTATTTTTAAATATTTTTTAACTGATTTTTCACGCTAAATTATGTAAAAACTATGAAAAAACAATTAGGTTCCAAGTTTTGCTTCGAACAAAATCAAAAAATATTCAAACTTAATAAAATAATAAAAATATAAAAAAATATTAAATTTGAGTTTCAAAATTGAAAAAAAAAAAAATAAATTTATGAAAAAGTAGGTTTGTTACCTTTTTTCAATTTTCTGATTTTCGCCCTCACTACTCGTCTGAACTCAAAATCCTCAGACTCATCCATCTGGCGGGATGTGGGATGGGTTCGAATGTGGGATAGAATTAAGATTTACTATAAAAGTGAATATTGGATGAAATAAAAAAATAAATATGAATTGAAATAAAAATTTAAATTAATCTTTGACTATGGATTAAAGAAATAAACTATAGAAGTAAGAATTTGGTTATATATGGGATATAATTAGGATTAGCGTAATAATTACAGGTTATAGGTGGATTAGTATAGGGTCACTATGGGATGAAATGGGGATAATAATAGGATATTGAATAAAAAACCAATAACAGGATTAAATAGGATATAATGGTATTGAATAGAAGATAATTATAGAGACAATGTCATGGGAAAGAAGCTTAATTTTTGAATAAATAATGTTTTAAGGTGTAGAATAAGAAAAGGCATGGTGAAAAATGTAAAAAAGGTAAAAAACGTGAAGGTGATTCATCTATAATCGGTTATATCAACAAAAATCGACCGTGTGAATATTGGATGAGGATTGAAGAGAAGACGAGAGAGAGAAGGAAAAGAAAAAAAAATAAATAAAAATAAAAAGATTTAAAAAAAATAATAATAATAAACGGTGAATAGTTTGAAAACAATGAAAAAAATAATAATAAAAATACAAAAACAAGAAAAATAAAGAAACAACAAGAAAAATGTATATAACTTGAAAATGAAAGTAAAAGAATGAAAAAATAGAAAAAAATGTGATGAAAATCTGGTCAATATCCTGGCCAGAAGAGCTCCAAGACACAAGCATTGGGTTTGTTTCTTAAAGGTTGGCAACAGAGCTGTCAAGCGGCAATAAAGAAGTCTCGTGAAGTGACTAACTACAGCACTACATCGCCTCAATTTCTTTTGAGTTGAGGAGACTTGTGTTTAAACCAGCCTCGAACCGTTCAACTCAGCTTTCATTATGCACTAGAATTGAGGTAACGCATGTTTTAACTGTGTTTTTATTTTGTTTAATTGAGCTTAAATTTCTTTCAAATGAACCTGAATTTCTATTAGTCATAATTAATTTATATTAATTATAACTTGAATTTCTATTAATTATAACCTGAATCTCTATTAATTAATTAATTAAAAATGTCTTCTTAATCAGCCTCAATTAGTTCTAATTAAGCTCTTATTAACTGTTTCCTTGGCTTTTTGACATTTTCAGCGTCTGCTTGGATTTGTTTCGAAACGACTTTGAGGATAAGTTGAAATGACTTCTTTCTAACTGAACTAAAAGTTATTTTGCAATCTGAAACTCCCTTCTGTTCATTACTACGTCGTGTTATTATAATAAAATAAAAAATAATATAAACAACCTAATAATAAAAATTATTATTATGCTTATTATTATTATTATTATTATTATTATTATTATTATTATTATTATTATTATTATTATTATTATTATTATTATTATTATTATTATTATTATTATTATTATTATTATTATTATTATTATTATTATTATTATTATTATTATTATTTTTATTTTTATTATTATTATTATTATGTTTTCAGTATTATTCTCCCTATTACTTCTATTTATAGTTTAATCATTTTTTCATATTCTTTATATAGCTACCGTTGTCAATAAAAGTTTTTCGTCATGCCATTACGCATTATTTATTTATTGTTACTATTAATATTATTACCATTGTTATTATTATTATAATTATTATATTATTATTATTATTATTATTATTATTATTATTATTATTATTATTATTATTATTATTATTTTATTATTATTATTATAATTTTTTTATTATTATTTTATTATTATTATTATTATTAATTTTATTTTTATTATTATTATTTATATTATTATTATTATTATTATTATTATTATTATTATTATTATTATTATTATTATTATTATTATTATTATTATTATTATTATTATTATTATTATTATTATTATTATTATTATTATTATTATTATTATTATTATTATTATTATTATTATTATTATTATAGTTACATATTCTTATTCTTCAACAGCCCTAGTAACAACCAGAGTGACACGACTTGTTAAAAAGTTTCAGCAGTCTCACTCGTTAATAAGTCTCAAGTGGCCTCGAAACTCCACGGGGTTGATGCCACTGTAATAATATTCGTATTTGTATTGTTTTGTATTGTATTGTATTGTATTACCTTGCGTTAATGTTTACATTGTTGCTGTTATTGGTAGTAACATCAGTAACAGAATACTCTTGAAAATATTGAAAATATCGATAATAATAAGAATAAGAATAATAATAATAATAAGAATAAGAATAATAATAAGAATAAGAATAAGAATAAGAATAATAATAATAATAATAATAATAATAATAATAATAATAATAATAATAATAATAATAATAATAATAATAATAATAATAATAATAATAATAATAATAATAATAATAATAATAATAATAATAATAATAATAATAATAATAATAATAATAATAATTTTGTTTCCCACATTGTGCGTCTCAGTTCACTACTTGAGCGCTTCACAAGAGAAATATAATAATCTAATCAGGCCATCACTTTCGGTTGTTGTTTCACTTATTATCTTCGTCTTAGTCTCCTTTTCGGTCGTTAAGAAGATTTCATAATTTATTATTCTTTGTTATAAACAAAATAACTGATTATTAACATGCAATAAAAGGCAATACGATACAGTATAGTACAATACAATATAATATCATACAATATGATACAATACAATACAATATAAAATAATACAATATGCTATAACAAAATACAATATAATACAATACAAAACAATACAATCTATAAAACATTATGATACAAAACAAATGAATACAAAAAATTATATTAAAAAAACTTCAATGCAATATAATATACACTAGACAGCGTAAAGTTGGATAGTATCACTATAGTGGCGTTTGACCGAAGGATAAGGTTAACCTTATCATGGATCAATACTTCTCAATCCCTCCTCACCTTCCTTCTCAGCTCTTCTATGCAGTCAATCTCCTCGATCGATGACGTCATGCTTGCAGAAACTGGAATCGGTTAAAAGTTAATTTAAAAATAATGTTTTCTTTTTTTGGATAAAATCTCTTTAAACCGTTGAGAGTATTCAAATCAAAATACATTTATTTAAATAAATGAACATTATGACTTGAGTTATGATTGAGAATTCTTCAGCTCTTGATCAAAATCTTCTTTTTATTTATTTTTTTGTTTTTTTTATTATTTCGAATTACTATAAAAATTAATTAAAACTTTAAAAAATCATTTTAATTTCCAACAATTCAAAGAGTGACTCTCAAAACACGATTTCTCGAGTAAGGGCTGAGAAATATCCTAGCAGAACGGAATCTTTATACTTGAAGTGACAACCCATTATAGGGAAATCGCATAGACCGGCACACTATGGGCGTTGAAAGAACTCATAAGTTTCATTTCTTGTTAATACTATGGCATAGTTTTATTGCATTAGTTAGGTATTCAGATTTTATATATATTTGAGCGTTTGAAACGGGTCTTAATAGTATATATGTGTTTAATGGTTTTTACTGTATGTTAACCATGCCTATTTTCGAACCATTTCACATCAGGCATCTGTTTCCCATTAATTGCCTTCAATTCCAAGGATGCTTGTCTAATTATGTCATTAGATAAAGCAATTAAGTAAGTCATTGTATAAATTAAGTCATCATATGAATGGCGTCATTGTATGAATGGTGTTTGTGCCTGCCAAGCTATGCCGAGAATTCTTACGAGGCGTAGCCCGTAAGCTTATCGAAACCACTTAAATTAATTTTGTGTTTATTGAGTGAGATAATTCTAAGAAAGATTGTTTTTTTAAATTTTCTATCAATTATATATTTTCATGGTTTGTTGAAACTGCTGTGAAGATTTCATTATAAAAGTTATGGCAGAAATAAACCTCACCTTTTATTTTCCACTTTTTTGATAATTAAAATTTATCACTCGGGCTTGACATCCAAATATTTGAAGAAGAGTTGAAACTTTAAGTTTTATTCTGTTTATTTTTATATCATTAATAACCGCATGTTCATTCTAAAATATTTAAAAAAATGAGTTTAAATTTGAATTCAATGCCGCTTCTGATTTTTGAATTTCAAATCTAGAATTATATAGCTATGTATCTATGAACTAATCTATACACCAATTTCTAAAGATACTTCAAAAGCTTTTGACAGGTATAAATAAAAATAGAGTATTTTCTAGTAAATGAGAAGTTAGTAGAAACCACAAAAAAATGCAATAATTTTTATTTTTCAATTCGAAAAATTTATGAAAATTTTAATTAATTATGAAATCAGTTTAGCTCTCCGCCCAGCACTGAAAATACTTAGTTCCGAGAGGGGTGGCTAATAATTTTGGGAAGTAAATGTTCGATTAGAAGGCATTAGTGTATTTCAACCAAACCGTCAAATTGCATAAATTAATTTTTTTAATAATTATTCTAAAATTTGCTACTTTTTTTGTTACGCATTTTGAACGAAAATGACTTACAATGGGCTTCCTGCTGTAGTGATAGATAACGGAACCGGGTGAGAAATGAATTTTTCAGACTGTTCATTTAAATTTTTTTGTGGAGTTTCGAAGTTTTTTTCAGTGAGAATTTTTGATACTTTTTTTGATTTTTCATTTATTAAGGTTCTCTAAATAATAATGAGTCATGCCATGACAATTAGAGAAGTTATATATTAATTTCAAAACACTGAAATTCATTATTAACTTTGATCATTTTGATGAAAATTCTATCAGTACGAAATCGCAAAAAATCTGTCACAATTTAATTTTTAGAGAACTAGTTTTATGCTCAACAAACTAAAATTTCCAAATGTAAACCCTCAAACAGCTACTCAAAGATTGGCTATTCAGGCAACACAGAGCCTCAGTTCATCATTCCTTCATGCATTGCCATCAAGGAGAGTGCTAGGGTTGGAGACCAGGTTGGTTGTTGGGACATTCATTCATCCTATTTACTTGTCTATTTTTTATTTTTTTCTTATTTTTTAATTTTTTTCAAATCAAAAATGATTATTTTCAATTTCAAAAAATTATCTTCCAAAGCCTTGTAGCCATAGTTCCAACTCATTTTATTTTCAATCATCAATACCAAAAGTTTTCCAACTTCTTCAACATCAAATCAAACACTAACTCCCCTCCCTCCAGGCCTCTCGGAGGCTTGGGAAGGGGGTTGAGGACTTGGACTTTTACATTGGAGATGAGGCCATTGAAGCCACCAACTATGCAACAAAGGTTTCACTGATCCTTCATATAGAGCTTCATTTATATTCATCATATGTTTATTCATAATATTTTTCATAATTTTACTAATATTTACATTTTATTTATTTATTTGTTTATCTTTATGAAATATATATGTATTCATTATAACTATTTATCATATTTGTTTATTTTTATTTTTCTAAAAGGCGCTAAAAATTTCAAAAAAGAAGTGATCAGCATGTGTGCATGGATGGTGGTGCTTCACTTTAACTCATGAGTCATGTTCCTTATCACACTGACACACTCTTTTAGATTGTTCTTTTTTCACCCACTACAATGAAATCCCACTCACTACCATTAAGTCCCACCCATCACCACCACCAAACTCCACCCATCACCACCACCAAACTCCACCCATCACCACCAAACTCCACCCATCATCACCAAACTCCACCTATCACCACTACTAAACCTTATCCATCACACCAAACTCCACCCATCACTTTCGAAACCCCACCCTCACTTTCAAACCCCACCCATCACTACTCCCCACTATCAAGCGCTGTCAAACTCCACCCACTCGCCGCTAAACTCCGCCCACTGATGCACAGTGGCCAATCAGACATGGCATAGTGGAGGACTGGGACTTGATGGAGAGATTTTATGAGCAGGCCATTTTCAAGTACCTCAGAGCTGAGCCTGAAGACCACTATTTTCTGCTGGTCAGCTGTCATCTTCACCATCATCATCGTCATCATCTTCATCATCATTATCATCTGTAACTGCAGCGTTGTTATCATTAACACACACACACACACACACACACACACACACACACACACACACACACACACACACACACACACACACACACACACACACACACACACCTACATACATACACACACACAAACACACACACACACACACACACACACACACACACACACACACACACACCTACACAGACTGAGCCTCCTCTGAACACTCCTGAGAACAGAGAGTACACAGCCGAAATCATGTTCGAAACCTTCAATGTGCCTGGTCTTTATATCGCTGTGCAGGTTTGTTTGTGCGTGCGTGCGTGTGTGTGTGTGTGTGTGTGTGTGTGTGTGTGTGTGTGTGTGTGTGTGTGTGTGTGTGTGTGTGTGTGTGTGTGTGTGTGTGTGTGTGTGTGTGTGTGTGTGTGTGTGTGTGTGTGTGTGTGTGTGTGTGTGTGTGTGTGTGTGTGTGTGTGTGTGTGTGTGTGTGTGTGTGTGTGTGTGTGTGTGTGTGTGTGTGTGTGTGTGTGTGTGTGTGTGTGTGTGTGTGTGTGTGTGTGTGTGTGTGTGTGTGTGTGTGTGTGTGTGTGTGTGGTGTGTGTGTGTGTGTGTGTGGGCGTTTGTTTGTACTTATGTGTGTTTTTATGTTTTTCTATGTTTTTTGTGGGTAACTATATGTTCTTGTGTCTTTTCATGTTTCTGTGTATATATGTTTGGTTGTGTATCTATTTGTTCTTGTATGTATGTATGTTTTCCAAACCCTCTTCCAACCCACCGATAGGCGGTGTTAGCACTGGGAGCCTCATGGAACCATGCCAAGCAGTCCACTCTCACCCTCACTGGAACCGTCATCGACTCTGGAGATGGTGTCACCCACGTCATCCCTGTGGTACGTGTGCGTGTGCTTGTGTGCGTGTGTGTGTGTGCGTGTGTGTGTGTGTGTGTGTGTGTGTGTGTGTGTGTGCGTGTGTGTGTATGTGTGTGTGTGTGTGTGTGTGTGTGTGTGTGTGTGTGTGTGTGTGTGTGTGTGTGTGTGTGTGTGTGTGTGTGTGTGTGTGTGTGTGTGTGTGTGTGTGTGTGTGTGTGTGTGTGTGTGTGTGTGTGTGTGTGTGTGTGTGTGTGTGTGTGTGTGTGTGTGTGTGTGTGTGTGTGTGTGTGTGTGTGTGTGTGTGTGTGTGTGTGTGTGTGTGTGTGTGTGTGTGTGTGTGTGTGTGTGTGTGTGTGTGTGTGTGTGTGTGTGTGTGTGTGTGTGTGTGTGTGTGTGTGTGTGTGTGTGTGTGTGTGTGTGTGTGTGTGTGTGTGTGTGTGTGTGTGTGTGTGTGTGTGTGTGTGTGTGTGTGTTTGTGTGTTTATGTTGAATGACTAACATCACCACCACACAACCATAGGAGGGTCTCAATTGGTCCATGAATATCATTTGCATCCATATTTTCTCCCACCTCCACCTACAACACCACTTTCTATCTCTTCACCACTATCTCTCATCTACCCTCCTCCAACGCTATTCCTTATCTATCTTTCACTCTCACCCACCCACCACCAATTTCCAACCTCACCTTCTACACCCCCCCTCTCCTCTTCCCCCCCCCCTCCCCACACAGGCAGAGGGCTACGTGATAGGCAGCTGTATCAAGCACATTCCTATCGCAGGCAGGGACATCACCTTCTTCATCCAACAGCTGCTGAGGGAGCGGGAAACCAACATCCCACCTGAACAGTCCATGGAAACTGCCAAGGCCATTAAGGTGCGCGTAACTTTTAATTATTTTTTGATAAATTTAAAAAATATTTCTTTGAATAATTTTTCACACCCCAACCAACCTTCGTTCCTCCTCAACATCCCAACCAACCTCCTTCTTCCTAAAACACCCAACCAACTCCCCCCACTCCCCCCCCCCCCCTCTCCCCCTCCTCCCATAGGAGAAGTACTCTTACGTGTGTCCTGACATCGTGAAGGAGTTCAACAAGTACGACAGCGAGATTAACAAATGGATCAAAAAGTATGAGGGCATCAACTCCGTCACCAAGCAACCATTCTCCGTCGACGTTGGCTACGAAAGATTCCTTGGACCCGAGATCTTCTTCCATCCTGAGGTCTGGGGTTGGGGGGATTAGGGATTTTTTAAGGGGGTTCTTTGGGGGGGGTTAGGGGTTTTTTCGGGGTATTATGGGTTTTTTGAGGGTTTGGGTTAGGAGCTAGGGGCTGGATGGTGATAGGCTTGTTTGATGGTTTTGTGGGTAGGGAGGTAATTGGATTGGTAGGTAATCTGATTCTGGTGGTTTGATATATGGGTTGGGTAGTTTGGTGTTTGTTTTTAATGATGGTGATTACTTGGGTGGGTAGATAGGGGCTGGATGTCCGGGTTCTTTGTTGAATGGGTGGTGGTTTGTTGGGTGGGGGTGTTTTGGATGGTCAGATGAGTGGTTTTTCACCAATCACCACCACCACCACAGTTCACCAACCCTGACTTCACTGTTCCCATCTCTGAGACGGTTGACGAGGTGATTCAGAACTGCCCCATCGACGTCAGGAGGGCCCTGTACAAGGTACACAAACGGACACACACACACACACACACACACACACACACACACACACACACACACACACACACACACATACACACACACACACACACATACAAACGGACGGACACACACACACACAGAACATCGTGTTGTCGGGCGGATCTACGATGTTCAAGGATTTCAGCAAGAGGCTGCAGAGGGATGTGAGGAGGATTGTGGATGGCAGACTCAAGATGAGCGAGGAACTCAGCGGGGGATTGTTGAAGGTGGGTGGGTGGGGGGTTGTTGGGGGTGAGTGAATGATGGAGATTTTTTGAGGGTGGGTGAATGAAAGATTGTTGGTTGTGGCTGCTTGAAGGTGAATGTTTGATTGGTGGCGGATGATCCCAAACCCACAAACCACCCATTCCATTCCACCCACCCCACAGCCCAAGCCCATAGAGGTGCAGGTGGTGAACTACAACACGCAGAGATATGCGGTGTGGTTTGGAGGCAGCATGCTGGCATCCACTGTGTGTTCACTGATTTTTTCTATCTTTTATTTATCTTTTTTTTATATTTATCATTCTTTCACCCACTCACTCATTCTTTCACCAACTCACTTACCAACCCATCCACTTGCTCATCGGCTTATCCAACCCACCCATCAATGCACCAATCCACCCATCAATGCACCAACCCATCCAGAACAACTTCTACAAGCTGTGCCACACCAAGGCCGACTACGACGAGTACGGTCCGTCCATCTGCAGACACAACCCCGTCTTCGGCACCATGTCGTGAATGCACCTCTGTAGCCTACGGTGTGCCGCTAGAAGGGGTGGTGTTGATGCTGGTGGTAGTAGTGATTATGGGAGTATTGATGGTATTGTTGATGGTTTAGTTGGTATTGAATTTGATGGTGGTGGCGTTGCTGTTGTTGTTGTGGCTTTGAAGCTCTGCGGGGTTAATGCCACTATAATAATCTTCGTGTTTGTATTGTATTGTATTGTATTGTATCGCTGTTGGTGCTGATTCGGCTGGTGTGGTTGATGGCGTTATCGTTTTTGGAATAGATCAAGTTTATGATGGTGATGCTACTGGTGAGGATAATCGTAAAGATGGTGAAAAGGATGACCATGATAATGGTGAGGACGATGGTAAGAAGGATAGAGATGATAATGGTGAAAACGGTTGTGATAATAGGGCAAGAAGTTAGATGAAAAATTAAATTTAGCGCTAGAAACTTTTATTCCATCGGCATATTTGGTTATTATGTCTCTTTTGTGGTGTCACCCAATCGCAATTCCTTACTGACTTTTATATCTTCTGGTTATCACAAACCTCATTAATTTTGTTATCTCATCATTTTCGAGTCGATGATTTCATTCGACAAAGTGTGGTTTTTTATTAAATTCAGCTAAATTAGTTAAATTCGGAGCTCCAAAAAGTTGGAAAAATTGAGAGACACCTGGATATTCAATAGGTTAGTAGTGGATTTTGGATTGCGTGGGTTAAATACATTTTATTCTTAATTTTTTTCATTATTTAATGAACTAGAAATCTTTTTCAGTATTTAAAATATTTTAAAAAATAAAATCAGAATAGTTATTCTTTTTAATAAATATGTGTAGGCTTTAGTATTTTAAGGTGCAGGCTAGAAGTATTGTGAAGTCAAGTTTGAATTTGATATAACTTAAGCTAATAGTAATCTTATTTTTAATTTAAATAAGACCAGAATACTGACGTAAAACGCTTAAAAGTTATAAAAAAAACAAACATCCGATGTAAACATTAAAAAAAAGGAATAATTTATAAAAACAAAATTAAACATTAAAAAAGTGATAAGATTTGGAGAAAGAATGATCTTGAAAGCAGAGGTAAGTTGATTGTGGATGCGTGAATAAAAATAAACTCAATTCTTTTTCGATTAAACCATGCTTTATTGCCTCTTAAGACACATGAAATCGAATAAAGAATTCATAAAGAAATAAATTAATTAAAATTTTCGAATAGCTTCCATACCAGGCCGTCTAATTACAACCAATTTTTTTCAAGTGTCGTAATACACCTTTCCCGACCACGATCTGTCTTGAAGTTTGCTATGAACCTGCTTGGTGAATTTTCGCCAATCCTTCCTCCCGACTACAGCGCCACTGAATTGCAAGACATTTACGATGACCATTTTGACCTGCATGAATACACTCATTCATCTCCCTTCCCAGCCCTCTCGTGTTCGTTGAGCGATGACTTGAGACCGTCTTCTTCTTGTTCTCCTTCTCTTCATTCTTCTGCTTATGATTTTCCCCCTCCTCTTTATCCTTCTTTTTGTCCTTCTTCATGTCCTTCTTCTCCTCTCTGTCTTTCTTCTTCTTCTCTTTCATCTTCTTGTCCTTCTTGTTGTCTTCTTTCTTGTCCTCCTTCTTGCCCTCTTTCTTGTCCTACTTCTTCTTGTCTTCCTTCTTGTCCTCCTCCTTATCCTTCTTCTTCTTGTCTCTGTCCTCTTCCATATCCTCCTTCTTGTCCTTGTCCTCCTTCTTGTCCTTGTCCTCCTTCTTGTCCTTGTCCTCCTTCTTGTCCTCTTTCTTGTCCTCCTTCTTGTCCTCCTTCTTGTCCTCCTTCTTGTCCTCCTTGTCTTCCTTCTTGTCCTTGTCCTTCTTCTTGTCCTTGTCCTCCTTCTTGTTCTTGTCCTTCTACTTGCCCTCTTTCTTGTCCTTGTCCTCCTTCTTGTCCTCCTTCTTATCCTCCTTCTTGTCCTTGTTCTTCTTCTTGTCCTTGTCCTCCTCCTTGTCCTTGTCCTCTTTCTTGTTTTTGCTCTCCTTCTTGTCCTCCTTCTTGTCCTCCTTCTTGTCCTCCTTCTTGTCCTTCTTTTTCTTGTCTCTGTCCTTCTCCTTGTTCTTCTTCTTCTTGTCTTTCTTGTTCCTGTCCTACTTCTTGTCCTTGTTCTCATCCTTCTTCTCCATGTCCTCCTCCATGTCCTCCTCCTTGTCCTCCTCCTTGTGCCCCTTCATGTCCTCCTCCTTGTCCTTCTCCGTGTCCTCCTTCATGTCCTCCTTCTTGTCCTCCTCCTTGTCCCTATTTTCATCCTCCTTCTTGTTCCTGTCCTTCTCCTTGTTCTCCCTGCCCTTGTCCGCTCGACTGCTGTAACCCTCCATCGCCCTCCTGCACTCAATGTTGCGTTAATCATTTCGACCCATGCGCCTTAAATGGCTTTCCGCCTCAACAAGAGGATTTGCTCATTTCTACTTGGAACCCTCGATCAGCCACTTCAAGATTTTCGCGGAGAAAACCTCCAAACTCAAAACGTTTCCCCAGACCTCCTCCTCCTCCTTCTCCTTCTTATTTTTCTTCTGCTTCTCCCTTTCCTTCTTCCCATTCTTTCCATCATTCCCCACTTGATTCTCATAGCCCTTCTTTCCTTTCGCCCTCCTATTCGCAATCCAGCGATGATCACTTCGACCTACACCCTTTAAGCGGCATACCGGCATCCTATAACGTA
The DNA here is from genome assembly GCA_947562095.1 of Branchellion lobata. Lineage (NCBI taxonomy): Eukaryota > Metazoa > Annelida > Clitellata > Hirudinida > Piscicolidae > Branchellion > Branchellion lobata. Next base: position 6,972,366 of record OX387257.1, on the reverse strand, counting down.
CCTCAACAAGAGGATGTGCTTATTTCTACTTGGAAACCCCGATCAGCCATGAAGTCTGGTGCCACTTTGAAATTATCACGAAAACATCAAAACTCTAAACGCTTCCACAAAACGACCAGATTTCGTCCAGCAAGGCCAAAAGACCAGGAAGAGTGTTCAAGTTGCCTAGACGACGAGTCATGTTCGTCGTGTCCAATGCCGAAAAAATCCCGGAAAAAAAAAATTTGTGAGAAGGATGACTGTAATTGTTGTTGTTGTTGTTGTTATTATCCTACGTGTGTTTGTTGTGATCCTTGCTGTGAGTCTTCTTGTAGCACTGTTGTGTGCACTCCTTCCTGCCCACCTCCTCTTCCTTCCTCCTGCCCCTCCCTCCGTGCCACCTGTTCTCTCCGCTCTTGTGCCCCTCCTCTTCCTCCCACTCTTCTTTCATCTTCTTGTGAAAATCATTTGTCGAAAAAAAACTGTTGCAGCAGTTGTTTATGTTGCCCAACTCCTCCTCCTCCAAAAAAAAAGAAAAAACGTAAATGTTGTTGTTGTTGTAAACCGTGTTGTTGTTGTAAACCGTGTTGTTGTTGTAAACCCTGTTGTTGTAAACCGTGTTGTTGCAAGCCGTGTTGTTGTAAACCATGTTGTGAACCGTGTTGTGAACCGTGTTGTGAACCGTGTTGTGAACCATGTTGTGAACCGTGTTGTGAACCATGTTGTGAACCATGTTGGTGTAAACCATGTTGTAAACCATGTTGTGAACCGTGTTGTTGTGAACCGTGTTGTAACCCATGTTGTAAACCATGTTGTGAACCGTGTTGTAAACCATGTTGTAACCCATGTTGTAACTCATGTTGTGAAACGTGTTGTAAACCGTGTTGTTATGAACCCTGTTTTTGTAAACCATGTTGTAAGCCATGTTGTGAACCGTGTTGTAAAACGTGTTGTGAACCATGTTGTAAACCATGTTGTAAGCCGTGTTGCGAATCGTCTTGTTGTAAGCAAATTTGTGATAAACCATCTTGTTGTGAACCATCTTGTTGTGAACCATCTTGTTGTGAACCATCTTGTGGTAAACCATCTTGTTGTAAACCATCTTGTTGCGAACCGTCTTGTTGTGAACCATCTTGTTGTGAACCATCTTGTGGTAGACCATCTTGTTGTGAACCATTCTGTGGTAATCCATCTTGTTGTGAACCATCTTGTGGTAAACCGTCTTGTTGTAAAGATTTTGTTTTCGAGTTGGGTTGTTGTGAGCCAAGTTGTCGCAAGCTGTCTTCCTGCAAGCCTAGTTGTCATAGTGAGCAGATGCAAGGGGTTAACGTGGTGCAGAGTAGTTTGGTGGAAGGACCATGCTTATTGCCAAGCTCACAGTGTATTTCGCCAGAGTTCCATAGTGTAGAGCCGAATTTTTGCAATTCCAAGAGTTGTCATTCTCAGGGAGGTGGGAAATTGATTTCTCCTTGCGAGCTTTTGCAGGAAGTGAACAAATGGGATAAGGAAGGCTTGGGTCAATACTTGGACGGCGAACAAACTGACTGCTTGCGCAAGCTCAATTGCATGAGGCGGAACAAACGCATGTCGAACAAGTCAAAAGGCTCGTTTAAATTTTCTAACTTCTTCCGTAAAGACAGATCAAAAAATTCAAGCCGAAATTTGGGGAAATTGAGAAGAAAGAATAAAGGTTTATCGAAAAAAAAAAGAACAAGATCAAGCAACCGCTCCAACAATATCGTAGATGATGAAGAAGACATGGAAAACCGACTTAATATGAAGCAGTTGAAAAAATTGATGAACCTTAATCCTCGTGCCTTTGCTGAGTTGTTAGGCATTGAAAAGGTGGAAAGGAAAGACGAAAGAGTGAGAGAAGAAGAAGAAGGAAAAAAAGAGAAAAAAGAAAAAGAAGAAAAAAAAGAAGAAAAAAAAGAAGAAGAAAAAGAAGAAGAAAAAGAAGAAGAAGAAGAAGAAAAAGAAGAAAAAGAAGAAGAAGAAAAAGACAAAAACTGTCTCCAGTATAAAGATGAAAGAGAGGAAGATACGAAAAAAAATTATAGAAAAAAGGAGAAAAAAGAAAAAGAAAAAGAAGAAAAGAGAGCTTTGAGGACAAACCAGTTTATTTTCGTTCAGCAACCACAGTATACCCACAACGTCAGAAAAGCGAGAATGCTTGCACAGGTGCCGTTGTTGAAGCAGAAGGAACCAAATTGCATCAGCTCCAATGAAAACGAAGCTTTCTCCAGACAAAAAGGTCCATCTTCGGACCAAAACATTCCATCTTCGGACCAAAACATTCCATCTTCGGACCTGAGTATCCCATTTTCCAGCCATGACATCAGCTCTCCCATCTTAAAGGTTCCTTCTTCCAACCATGACATCGCTGTTTCTAGTCCAACAAGTTTTTCTTCCAGTCGTAAAGTCACTTTTTCTAGTCAAAAAACCTTTTTTTTAAACAAAAAAATCACTTTTTCTGACCAGAAAATCTCATCTTCCAGTAGAAAAACTGCCTCTTCCAACCAACAAGTCACTTTTTCCAGCCATAGACATAACTCCACTAAACAAAATAATAACTCTTCCACACCAAAAACCGACTCTACCAACCACAAAGATCTCTCGTCCAGTCACGAAGTAACCTTACCGAGTCAAAACACTAAAAAGTCAAAGAAATCAAAGAAGTCAAGAAAGCCTATTCAAAAAGTCACCCTTCCCAAACCTGAGGCTTCATCCTCAATCAATGAATCGCTCCAGACCTTTCACAATTTACACTCCAAAGACAAAACCAAAGAGCGTGGTAAAAATAAATATGAACTCCTTAAGAACGACTTGAAGCTTTTGTTGACTGAAGGCGTTTTGGAAAAAATTTGTAATCGTGAAAAACGGTTGTGAAAATGAACTCTCTGAAGATTTCATGTCTCGAAATAGCTTTTTGGGTTCGAAATTTTGGACTGCAAACTTTTTTTGTTTCAAAATCATAAATTATTTTTTAATATTTTAAATCAATTTTCAAAATAATTCAAAAAAAACATTTTTGATCGATTTGATTTTGTAGTTTATCATTGGTTGGTGGGGTTCATGGTGGTTTAATGGTGTTGAGGGTGGTTTGGTGAAGTTAATGGTAGTGTTATGAGTGGTTTTGTGGTGGTTTGGTGGGGAGAATGGTGATTTTAATGATGGTTTTATGAGGTTAATTGTGGTTTTAAGGGGTTAATGGTGGTTTGGAGGGGTTCGTGGTGTCTATTCTTTTGATTAATCCACATTTCTTTCTTTCGAGTTCGTATGCCTTCTACTACTACGATTACTACTACTACTACTACTACTACTACTACTACTACTACTACTACTACTACTATTACTACTACTACTACTACTACTTCTACTACGACTACTACTACTACTACTACTACTACTACTACTTTAATAATAACAACAACACCAATAGTAATTGCCTACACCCTTTTGAGATTTGTGGACGTATAGTTGTTTGTGAAGAATTTAAAAATAAAAAAAAATAAAATTGTTGTTTTTTTCTAAACCAACATTTGTAAAATCTATTCTTATAAAAACTTTCAAACAGCGAATAAATTATGTTCGATTTATTAAAAAGTAAATTAAGTATTTATTTTTCAACTTCATTCGACAGAGGGCGGTTTTTAATTAAATTCACTGCAATTAGTTTAATTTGGAACTACAAAAATTTGAAAGATTGAGACGTCTTGTTGTTTGATTGGTTGTAGGGGTTCTTGGAGCGCGTGTGTATAAAATGATTTTTAATCTCAATTTTCCATTTATTTAATACAGCTAAACTTATTTTATTTCAAAATTTGAATTTTAATAAATAATTTCCAAATCATGGTTTTAATTTTTTAATTTTTAAAATCAGAGTAATCGCTTTGTCTCTAAAAATGATTTAGTGTTTGAAGGTGTAGGCTAGAAATATTGTGATATCAAGTTTGAATTTGATATAACTTAAGCTAAAAGTAATCTTATTTTTAATTTAAATAAGACCAGAATACTGACGTAAAACGCTTAAAAGTTAAAAAAAAAACAAACATCCGATGTAAAAAGTACGAAAAAAGAAAAAAAAATTAAAAACGAAAAAAAAAGTGATAGGATTTGGAGAAAGAATGATCTTGAAAGCAGAGGTAAGTTGATTGTGGATGCGTGAATAAAAATAAACTCAATTCTTTTTCGATTAAACCATGCTTTATTGCCTCTTAAGACACATGAAATCGAATAAAGAATTCATAAAGCAATAAGTTAATTAAAATTTTCGAATAGCTTCCATACCAGGCCGTCTAATTACAACCATTTTTTTTCAAGTGTCGTAATACACCTTTCCCGACCCCGATCTGTCTTAAAGTTTGCTATGAACCTGCTTGGTGAATTTTCGCCAATCCTTCCTCCCGACTACAGCGCCACTGAATTTCCAGATATTTACGATGACCATTTTGACTTGCATGAATACACTCATTCATCTCCCTTCCCAGCCCTCTCGTGTTCGTTGAGCGATGACTTGAGACCGTCTGCTATTGAGTTTCCTTCTCCTTCTCTTCACCCCTCTCCATGTCCTTCTCCTTCTTTTCTTTCTTTCTGTCTTTCTTCTCCTTGTCCTTCTCCTTGTCCTCCTCCTTGTCCTCCTCATTGTTCTTATTTTTGTCCTCCTTCTCCTCCATGTTCTTCTTATCCTTCCTCTTGTCCCTGTCCTTCTCCTTGTTCTCCTTGCTCTTGTCCGCTTGACTGTTGTAATCTTCCATCGCTCTCTTGTTCTCAATGTTGCGTTAATCATTTTGGTTCAAACGTTCCAAACGGCCTCACGCCATGCTATAGCGTACCTCAACAAGAGGACCTGTTCATTCCTACTTGGAAGCACCGATCAGCCATGAAGTCTGGTGCCATTTCAAAATTATCGCGAAAATGCCCAAACTCCAAACGCTTTCACAAAAAGACCTGCTTTCGTCCATCAAGGACCAGAGCCATGGATGAGTGTTCATGTTGTCAAGTCGACGATTCATGCACTGACTGTAATTGCTGTTCTTCTTCTTCCACGTGTGTTTGTTGTGATCCTTCTTGTGAGTCTTCTTGTAGCACTGTTGTGTGCACCTCCTCGTACCCACCTCCTCTTCCTTCCTCCTGCCCCTCCCTCCATCGCACCTGGTCTCCTCATTCTTCCGCTCCTCCCCTTCCTCCCCCTCTTCTTTCTCCTTCTTATCGAAAGCAACTATCGACTAAAAACACTTGTAGCAGTTGTTTATGCTGCTCAACTCCTCCTCCTCCGCCAAAAAAGAAAAAAAGACGTACTCGTTGCTGTTGTTGTCGTGAACCAAATTGTAAACCGTGTTGTACCCCATGTTGTAACTCGTGTTGTAATCCGTGTTGTAACTCATGTTGTAAGCTATGTTGTAAACCGTGTTGTAACCCGTGTTGTAATTCATGTTGTAAGCCGTGTTGTGAGCCGTGTTGTAAGCCGTGTTGTAAATCGTCCTGTGAACCGTGTTGTAAACCGTGGTGTGAGTCGTCTTGTTGCGAATCTTCTTGTAATAAACCTTGTTGTAAACCATTTTGTGGTTATCCATCTTATGGTAAACCATTTCGTGGTAATCCACCTTGTTGTAAACCGTCTTGTGGTAAACCGTCTTGTTGTGAACCATCTTGTTGTGAACCGTCTTGTGGTAAACCATCTTGTTGTGAACCATCTTGTGGTAAACCATCTTGTTGTAAAGATTTTGTTTCCGAGTCGGGTTGTTGTGGGCCAAGTTGTCGCAAGCAGCCTTCCTGTAAGCCGAGCTGTTATGGTGAGCAGATGAACCTGTGTAACGTGGCGCGTAGTAGTTTGGTGAGAAGACCATGGTTATTGCCAAGC
>OX387257.1:6951524-6964024 GCA_947562095.1 Branchellion lobata | reverse complement strand
TTTTCTCTGACACCTGATGAAAAAAAAACTGAAAATAAATATATAAAAAAGTCTCAGCGCTTATTTTAATCCTGTTAAAAAAACTCACAACTCACCAAGAATGTCCAATCAATGCACTTGCAGCAAACCACACCAAGCCACCTGCCCACCACGGCCACCAGCGACCACAAGCAGCTGATGGAGGCGGCCACCACAAGGAAGTCATACCTCCAACTCCACACCACCCGGTCTCCCTTCTCTTGTCCAAAGGTGTAGACACCGCTGAAGAGAATGACAATGACACACAGCAGAGAGAAGCTAATGGTGAGAAGGTCTATAACGTTAGAAGGTGCTTTGAAGCTGGCGTACTGGTGAGTGTGCCTTAGGTGCTTGCTGGAGGGAGTCTGCTTCACGATTGTCGCCTTAAGCTTTGTCATTTTTAGATTTATTTTTGTCAATTTAATTCTTAAATGATTTAATTCGAATGTTCTGGAGGAAGTATTTTTGAAATATTTTTAATTATAACTTATGTATTTTTAAATCTTTTAAAATATAAAATATGTTAAATTAATTTTTTGTCAAACTTTAAGTTCATCTGTGAATTATTTATTCAATAATTTGATTTTTAAATTACGTATAATTTTTTTAAAATAATAAAAATATGAATTAAATAAAATTTTAATTAGATGTTTTTAATTTTTTCAATGACCAGATGAGCACATTTGGAAGGCCCACCGCTTGCTCATTTATAGGCAGCTGCATTGGCCTATGCATATATTCCATCTACCTCCACATCCATCTACCTCCCCATCCATCTACCTACCCATCCATCTACCTCCCCATCCATCTACCTCCCCATCCATCTACCTCCCCATCCATCTACCTCCCCATCCATCTACCTCCCCATCCATCTACCTCCACATCCATCTACCTCCCCATCCATCTACCTCCCCATCCATCCTCCCCTTCATCAATCCTACTCTATCTTTCTTTTCCTCATTATTCTTTACCATCTATCTATCCATCCATCCATCTATCCATCCATCCATTCATCCATCTATCCATCCATCCATCCATCTATCCATCAATTCATTCGTTCATCCATTCATCCATCCATCTATTCATCCATCCATCCATTCACCCATCCATCCACTCATCCATCTATCCATTCATTCGTCCATCCATATTCCCATATATTTTCTCTCCATCCAAGCGTGCATTCAATAACTTAAGTTCCTCCATGCAAGGGAGCGCATAAGTAAATTTGTACTGCAGCGCAAACAATGCAAAGTCCCTAGGGTCGTATGCATCATCATTCACTGCGCTTCCATCTTCGTTTTCGTCCTCCTCTTCTTCAATCCTCGTCTTCGTCTTCCTCCTCTTCTTTTTGGTCTTCGTCTTTTTCTTCTCATTCGTTCTCGTCCTCTTCAACCCCTTCATTTTCGTCTTCTTCATTTTTTTCATCTTTTCTATCATTTTTTTCGTTTACATCTTTTTTCTTTTTTTTCTATTTTCCTCCTCTTCCTCCTCCTCCTTCTCCTTTACCTCCTTTTCCTCCTCCTCTTCCTCCTCCTCCTTCTCCTTCTCCTCCTCCCTCTTCTTCTCATCATCCTCCTATTCTTCTTTCTCCTCATTCTCCTCTCCCTTTTAAGCAAACAAAATTAAAATGGACAATGTTTGCTTTAAACTAAAACCATCACCACCACCAGGCAGACAAACTTTAAAAACAAACCCAAGTTAAATTTAATGAAAAAAAAAATTCTAAATAATAATAATAATAATAATAATAATAATAATAATAATAATAATAATATCTTCAAAACTTGATTAAAATAATATTGATAATATCATTGGAATATTATTATCACTTTTATTAAAATATAATTATTTTTGAATGTGAGTAATTAATGTTATTATTATTAGTATTATTTTTTTTAATTTAATTTTTTCATTATCATTTTCATTATTGAGTATTCTTAATTAGCCAATTAAAACGAGCCAATTCGCACTGTCATCGGGTGTATTCGAAACCACGACCCTTGCATCATTTTGAAGTCTTGAAAATAATTTTTATTTTCAAGAATGGCGGTTTCCATGCAGAACATTCAAACATCATCACTACCTAACCCGCCAGTAACAAGGTGTGTGGTGGTGGTGGTGGTCTTGTTACTTGATGGGGGTGTAACCAGCTAGTGTTGGCAGTAGCACTTGAAAATTGCTTCAACCATGAGAAAATTAAAAAACAATAATAAAATAATAAATAAATAAATAAATAAATAAATAAATAAATAAATAAATAAATAAATAAATAAATAAATAAATAAATGAATAAATAAATAAATAAATAAATAACTAACTAAACAATTAAATAATATATAAATGGATGAAAAAGTGAAAGAATAAAAAAAATAAATGATAAAATGAATAGATGAATGAGTGGAGGAATAAACAAATAAATGGATAATATCATTGTGGTGAATAAAATCAATAATAATTAATAATATAAAAAAATAATTATTAATAAAAAATAATTATTAATAAAAAATAATTATTAATAAAAAATAATTATTAATTAAAAATAATTATTAATAAAAAAAAATAATTATTAATAAAAAATAATTAATAATAAAAAAAAATAATTAATAATATAAAAAAATATGCGTGATACAAATCATAAAAAGTCGTATTATAACAAAATATTATAAAAAATACTAAAAAAAAATAAATAATATTTTTTATAAATGGTACCAAAAATAGTAGATATTATTATGACGGCAAAGGAAGTTTACTCTTGAATGCTCAGCTGATGACATAGCTGATGACCTAGTAGAAGGCTGGTTGTCACGTGTTCAACAACTGAACACCGCAACTCAAGTGATGGGCGTTCCAATTATAAAATATTCAATTATGACTTTAATTATTAATTATTCAATTATAAATTTAATTATTAATAATTTAATTATTAATAATTTATACCCATAAAAATTTCCATGGTTAATTATTATAAGTTTTTAAAAATAAATATGAACTTAATTTTTGCATTTTTAATTGAATTGATAACATTTTGAATAAAAAGTTTCAAATTTATTAATTTAATTATTTTATCAATTAATGGGCAATCGACTGATAATTTTTAGTTTTATCAATTCAGTAATTAGTATTAATTACTAATTAGGAATATTTGATTAACTTAAAATAATAATTATAATTCCCATTGAGAACTCTTTCCTTGTTAGTATCCACCAAATGGGAGTTGCTTGAAAGGGGGGATTTTGAAGTTTCAGGAATGAAGGAAAAACTAATAGGAAAAAAAGCCAGAATTGTTTATAATAATATTGGCATACATGTGTGTGTGTGTGTGTGTGTGTGTGTGTGTGTGTGTGTGTGTGTGTGTGTGTGTGTGTGTGTGTGTGTGTGTGTGTGTGTGTGAGACAAGTGTAGATGATGAGTATAATTCTCTACAAGTTGGCATGAAAGTCATCAAAGAGGTGGAAGGTGGTGGGTGAACGAGGAGGGTGATTGGTAGGATGCTTGATCTACAGACATAACAAATTAATAACCCGATCCTGACAATTGAGTAATGAATGAATGAATTAATTAATTAATTAAAGATTCTTCTTGATAGTTAATTATTTAATCATCCACTAACAACTGTTTCGAAGCAACAGGTACAATAGAGGTAATTAACAGGTGTAGTATAGTTAATGAAATGAGGTTGAAAGCTTATTATTTAAACAAGCTTAATAAGAACAAGTGAGATGAATTATGAGGTTTACTACAAGCAGTCAACGGATGGTTAATTAGTAATAAACAAGTGTGATTTGGTTAATTAAAGTGTGGTTTGGTTAATTAACAGGTGTAATAAATTAAGCAACAAGTGGAATCGATAGACTGACAGGTGCGTTGAATTAATTAAATTGGTTGATTGTGAGAAGGACCAATTAAAGGAAGCGGTAGGTTAATCAGCTTCATATTGAATTCGTTAGTGATTAGAATAATTAGTATTATAGGTAAAGTTAAGCTTGAAAATATATTCATAAGTAACTATATTAGGTTGAACAACAGCTACACCAGCAGCAGCGGTTAAAGCAGCTACAGCAACAGCCACAGCAGCAGCAGCAGCAGCAGCAGCTTCAGTTGTAGAAGTCGGAGGTGCTTCTCTTGTGGCCCTGCTTCAACTGGCTCACTGTGGAGGTGGTGGTGTCGGTTGATGATTAATAATAACAATAACAAGTGGCTTTGAAACTCTACGGGGTTAATGCCACTATAATAATATTCGTGTTTGTATTGTATTGTGTAACAATAGCACTATGGTTAGCAAGCTCGCTTTGAAAAAAAAAGCTCAGAGTTCGATTCCTATCTTAGGTCACGTTTGAATATATATATTAATTATAAGATGAGGTCTCACCCATTTTGTTGAAAGGTACATCTCCAAACGCATCGATGTTGTGTTCTTGTTGCTGTTGTTGAATTTGTTGTTGTTGAGATTGTTTTTGTTGAGTTTGTTGTTGTTGTTGAATTTGTTGTTGTGGGTTATTTTGAACTGGCTGTTGTTGTTGTTGGAATGTTGAGTTGAAGAGATAAAGATTGGATTGTGAGTGTGTGATAGGTTGAGTTGAAAAAAAACTGTTGTTATGTTGTTGTTGGCGTTGTTGTTGTTGTTGGTGGTGTTGTTGTTGGCGTTGTTGTTGGCGTTGTTGTTGGTGTTGTTGTGGTTGAGATGTCTGCATAGAGAGCTTTTGAAGCGAGTTTATTGGTGGTTGAAAAGGGGGCTTTTGCGGTTGTTGTTGAAATGATTGTTGTTGTTGTTGGAATGAAAATTGTTTTTGTTGGAATGGTATTTGTTGTTGTTGTTGTTGTTGCGGTTGTGGAAAAGGTTGTGTTGGCATCATCACAACAGGCGTGAAAGCTTTCAATTGTTGTTGTTGTTGTTGTTGTTGAAGTTGCCACAACTTTTGTTGCTCGAGTAACAACTTCTGTTGTAAGTCATGTTGTTGTTGCTGTTGATGTTGTTGCTGCTGTTGATGTTGTTGTTGCTGTTGATGTTGTTGATGTTGTGATTGTTGATGTTGATGCTGTTGTTGTAGTTGCTGTGGTATTTGTTGATTTTGTTGCTGATGTTGTTGCATCGAAACCATTTGTTGTTTGAGTTGTTGCAGTTGTTGTTGCAGCAATTGCTGTTGTTGCATGCTTTGCAACGTTGATGTGTCGCTGTAGTTGCGGCGATGTCTGAGCATCTGAAATTTTTTTTATAAACTTCACTCTTAAATCTGAATTTTTTCAATTAAAAAAAGAATTAAAATAAGCATTAAAATGTTCTAAAAAATTTATTTATTTATTTATTAAATAAAAAAAATAAAAAAACAAAAATGACAAAACAAATAGAATCAAACTTGGTAGCTTGGCATGGTGATCGTGTTGATGTTGACCATACTGTGGTTAATTTGTTGTTTTGCGTTGTTGTTGTTGATAATGTTGTTGTAGCTATTTGTTACGTCATTGTTATAGAAATTAGTCGTATCATTGAGAGCAAAAGGATTGCTTGAACTTTTGGAGAATGCTTGAAGATGATTGGTGGAAGAAGCAACAGCGGATTGGTTGATATTTTGAACGGAAGAGTTTTGATTGGCTGGAATGTTGAACAATGCTTGGTTACTATTGGCTGCAGAAAACGGGTCATTTAAATTGGCGAAATGGGTGGCAAGAGTATTATTATTATTTTTGTTGTTGATTTTGTTATTACTGTTGTTATTGGTGTTAATGTTGTTGTTGTTTTGAGTTGCAGTAGTGGTAGCAGTAGTCGTAGCTGCTTTAGTGCTGTTATTGAGTGCCCCACTGGGCGTGGTGACTTTATTGGCAAGCTGATTGGCTGGCTTGATGGCGGTGGGAGGAGTTTGAATATTAATGAGGTTGTTTGAAACGCTTCTATTAGCTTGCGAATCAACACGTGGGCGTTCCCTTGGGTTGATGGACGTTCCTATTGGTTTTTCTAATTTGCGTATTCTGAGGTGGGAAGGAAAAAATAATAATTTTTAAAAATTAATAAAAATTATTCAAAAACGAAGATTTCTAAAAATAAAAAATTAATTAAAAATTGAAAATTTAATAAAAAATAAAAATTTAATTAAATTTTTAAATTAATTGAAAAAAACATAAAAATATAAAAGCCATTTAAAACGATAATAGAAAAAAAACTGAAAAGGCTGAAAAATTAAAAATTCAAATTAGTGAAACGCCAAACGATGCAGCGCCCATCCCTGCAGTGACCTCATGGGCTCCTCTTGCACCACTGTCTTCTCCCTCGTCTGCAGATCTTCAAGCGTCAGTGTGGGCACGTTCTGTGGAGTGGTGGATGTGGTGGTGAAGATAATGGTAATTAATTACATAATTATTAATAATTTTAATTGATTTATAAAAATATTTGAATTAATAAAAATAATTTAATAATATAATTTAGATAAAATTAAGGAATAAGACGATTTATGAATAAATAATAAAATGATAATTTAATCTAAAATCACTTTTATGTGTGTATGATAAGAAAAACAACCAATAATAAATAATGATGATAACCACATGAATTGAATTATATAAATTTTTAAGAATAAAAGTAATAAAATTAAAATTAAAAATAATTTATTTGGAAAATAATTGAAAATAACAAGGAATTAGATATGGAATGATGGAGTGAATTGGGAAGCGAATTCCAAGTGAATTTTAATTGAATTTGACAATGTGATTAAAAGTGAAATTAAAATTTATTTAAAAATTTATTAGAAAATTGATTTGAAATTTAGTTAAAAATTGATTTTTTTAAATTATTTAAAGTGGATCTAGTGACGTTGGTGTTTTTGATGTGGCAAGGTTGGTGGGAGATGGAGGAGATGAGGTGGCAGAGTTGATAAATGTCAGGTCGCAGGGAGGGGGTGGGAGAGAGGGCAGATTCTGTGGTGGTGGTGGGAGGTTGGCTGTGGTGGTGGTGGTGGTGGGAGGTTGGCTGTGGTGGTGGTGGTGGTGGGAGGTTGGCTGTGGTGGGTGGTGGTGGTGGGAGGTTGGCTGTGGTGAGTGGTGGTGGTGGGAGGAGTTTGGTAATGGTGGGTGGTGGTGGTGGAAGGAGTTTGGTAATGGTGGGTGGTGGTGGTGGGAGGAGCTTGGTAATGGTGGGTGGTGGAGGATGATGGCGGGTGGTAGTGGTGGTGGTAGGAGTTTGGTGGATAGTGTGAGATAGTGGAGGCGGTTTGGTGGAAGTTGTGGTGGTTGTGCTGGTGGGTTTAACGGATGATGAAATGCTGAAGGTCGAAAAACTATCATTCTTTAGTTACTTCGCGTGAAAAATCGAAAAAAAGTAATCCAGTTTTGAAAATTATTGATTAAAAATAATATCAATAAAATGTTTATCAAAGAATGAATATATATATGAAAGAAATCATTAAAACTGATTAAAAAAAAATATATATATAAATAATTTAAAAATAAATAAAATGAATGTCAGGGTACTGATGATGGAGATGAGAGCGGGGGCGTAGGGGTGGGAGGGGGGGATGGTGAGGTGGGCAGACGAGATGGCAAGGACGCTGTCTCCGAAGGGGTTGCTGAAGAAACAAAGACGGTACAAGAGACAGCCCAGTGCCTAGGGAGGGATGGATGGGTGAGGAGAAGATGGGGGGAGAAGGAGTGAAAGGGACGATTATCCTCATTATCATCATCCCCATCCTCATTATCATCATCCCCATCGTCATCATCATCCTCATCATCATCATCATCATCATCATCATCATCATCATCATCATCATCATCATCATCATCATCATCATTATCATCATCTCCATCGTCATCATCATCATCATCATCATCATCATCATCATCATCATCATCATCATCATCATCATCAGCACCCATATATCAGATCTGGAGTCAATGGCATGGTCTTCATACAGATCCACCATCTCAGGAGACCGATAAGAGAGGGTGGTGTACCTGGGGTGGTGTTAATGACGATAAGAAGTGATGAAAATAATGATAATAACCACAAAATCTGGAAAAAAAATTATTATTTCTATTATTTTATAAAATTATAAAGAAAAATGAAAAAAAAAAAAAAAAAAAATAAGATAAAAGTTAAGAACGATAATGCCAGAGGAAAAAGGCACAGTCGCAGAAGCTCTTGATCCTTGTTTTATTAGCGCTATACAGATTCAATGATTAGATTGGATTTAGATAAAGATTATGATAGATTCAATATGATTATATTAAGGTGAAGATTATATTATATTAGATTATACAAAGGTGAAGATTGAAATAGATTAGACTAGATTATATTAAGATAAAGATTATAAAATATTACATTATACAAAGGTTAAGATAATAGTAGCTAAAATTAGATTGAGATAAAAATTATAATAGATTAGATTAGATTATATTGGGATGAGATTATAGAAGATTAGGTAAGATTAGAGTAGAGGAATGGAACCCACTTTTGGACCTCATCTTGCACCAGGGAGGCGCCATGTACGGACGGTTGTAGCGCCTGTGTGGATGCGCTACCAAAGTCACACAAGACGATGGTGGTGTTGTGGTTGTTGTTGGGGTTGTTGTTGTTGTGGTTGTTGTTGTTGTGGTTGTTGTGGTCTGTGTCAATCAGGAGGTTTTCAATCTGGTGGAGGATTGGGCAGTGTTATTTGTGGATGTTTTTTTGGATGTTTTTTTGGTGTTTTTTTGGATGTTTTTTGGATGTTTTTTGGGTTTTTATTGTGTGTTTGCCTGCGGTGAAAAGCTCAATTGTTGAAGTTGTGGGGTGGGGTGGAATTGATGCGAAATGAGAAGACGAGAAGGGGTGAGAGAAGGTTCGATTTGTTATGATTGGTATTATTATTGATAGTACTTTTATTGTAAGTTAACTTATTAATTTATTTGTACTTTTAATTGTATTTAAGTATTATCAAAAGTATTATTTTTATTAGGAAAATTATTATTATTTAAATGATTATTTAATAAATAGATTTAAAAAAAATTAAATTCCAATATAAAAGGAAAATAAATCTCAGCCAATCACAGCCTACCTTGAGGTCACGATGGAAGATGGGAGGGGTTGATTGGTGGAGAGCAGCAACGGCGTGACATACGTCGGTGAAGATGGCAATAACTTCAGTTTGTGTGAACCTCCCTGTGCGGGACATTTTCTGTTCTACTGTGTCTGTGTGGTGGGGGTGGTGGTGATGATAATGATGATGATGATGATGATGATGATGATGATGATGATGATGATGATGATGATGATGATGATGATGATAATAATAAAAAAAAAAATAAAAAAATAAAAAATAATAATAATAATAATAATGATGATGGTAGTGGTGGTAATGATGGTGGTGATAATAATGATGGTGGTGGTGATAATGATGATGGTGGTGGTGATAATGATGATGGTGGTGGTGACAATGATGATGGTGGTGGTGACAATGATGATGGTGGTGGTGACAATGATGATGGTGGTGGTGACAATGATGATGGTGGTGGTGACAATGATGATGGTGGTTATGATGAGGAGGAAGACGAAAGCCACGATAACTTCAGTCAACCACCCGCCATTCATCACCTCCTCCATTCAACCCACTATAAAGCCGTTCACATACCACCAACATACCTCCCTCACCCCTAAATCTACCCAACCCCTTCCCTCCCAGGGCACAACCCTATAGCCCCCTTCTCTAAATTCACCCATCTCTCCTCCCCCCTCCTCCCCAAATCCACCCAAGCCCCACCAGGGTACAATCTTTCCCCCTTCCTCTTCCCCCCCAAATCTGCCCAACCCCCACTAGGGTGCAATCTTTTCTCCATTCCTCCAAATTCACCCACCCACCCCCCAACTACACCCAACCCCCACCAGGGTAAAGCTTGTAAAGGAGGAGGGCCTCATGCACGGTGGAGGCAGGCATGGAAGAGACTGAAGAGTCGATCATCAAGGCTATGTTCCTGTGACCGTTCAGTCGCTTCTGTGGTGGTGTGGTGTGGTGGTTGTGGTGTGGTCGTTGTGGTGTGGTGTGGTGTGATGGTTTTTTTATTGGAGTGGCGTGGTGGTTTTGTGTTGGTGTGGTGTGGTGTGATGTGATGGTTGTGGTGTTGTATAGTGGTTGTGTGCTTTGGCTGTTATTTGGTGTGGTGGTTGTGTGGGATGGAGGTTTTTGTGGTAGTTGTGAAACATTGTGGTGATGGAGAGAGGGGGTGGGAGTGGGTTTGTGGCGGGTGTAACGGTTGTTGGCGGTGAAGATTGTGTTGAAAAAAGTTTAAATTGTGTGGATCATTGTTGTGGTGGCAGTTGTAGTTGCAGTCGCCACCAGCAATGAACACCACCATTGTCACCATCGCCACCATCACATAGCCAACACCAACAACAAGAACCACCCCACAAAATCACCACAGCACCGACATTGAAGGAGATCTCTTGGAGGCCCCTCTCCAGAGCCTCTTCGTCATTCACCAGCATCCTCTTGAGGGCGAATGACTGGTGGCCCCCCGATGACTGAACCACCCTCATCACCACTGAGAAGCCACCTGTGGTATGGGTGAGGTTGGGGTGAGTGTGAGTGGGGTGGGTTTGGTGTGGGTTGAGTGGGTAGGGTTGGGTGTGGGTTTAGTGTGGGTTGAGTGGGTTTGATGTGGAGATGGTTGGGTGGAGTGGGTTGTGTGGAGTGGGTTGTGTGGAGTGGGTTGTGTGGAGTGGGTTAGGTGTGGGTTGGGTTTGGAGTAAGTTGAATTGGGTATGGGTTCGTGACTGGTTGAATGTGTAGAAATGGATGGAGTAGGTGTGCAGTTTGTGCATGAACACTTGAGGGTAAGTGGTTGATGGATGGATATGGATGGGTAGTTGTGGATGAGTTATGATATATGGGTAAGTGGTATATGGGTGAGTGGTATATGGGTGAGTGGTATATGGGTGGATGGTATATGGGTGAGTGGTATATGGGTGAGTGGTATATGGGTGGATGGTATATGGGTGAGTGGTATATGGGTGGATGGTATATGGGTGAGTGGTATATGGGTGGATGGTATATGGGTGAGTGGTATATGGGTGGATGGTATATGGGTGGATGGTATATGGGTGGATGGTATATGGGTGGATGGTATATGGGTGGATGGTATATGGGTGGATGGTATATGGGTGGATGGTATGCAGCTAAATGGGTATTTGAGGGTTGGTGGGTGGTGGATGGGTAGATGGGTGAGTGTGGTAAACATAGGCAGATTAGTTAATTATCGCCTTTTCCCTCACTCAGTTTTCAATTTGAATTTATTATTATTATTATTATTATTATTATTATTGTTTTTATCACTATAAAAAATAGAAAAAATAATATTTTTCTTAGTAGGCTGATTATTTAAATTGATTTTATTATTATTAATGTTATTATTATTGATGTTATTATTATTTATGTTATTATTATTGATGTTATTATTATTGATGTTATTATTATTGATGTTATTATTATTGATGTTATTATTATTTATGTTATTTTTATTGATGTTATTATTATTGATGTTATTATTATTGATGTTATTATTATTTATGTTATTATTATTGATTTTATTATTATTGATGTTATTATTATTGATGTTATTATTATTGATGTTATTATTATTGATGTTATTATTATTGATGTTATTGTTATGAATGATAATTATTGATCCAGCTTTCTTTTCAACCTCATAATGCTCATCTTTATGATTCTTTTAATTATAATTTTTATAATTTAGACATATTTTTAAATAGAAAATTGCATAGTCCTCAGACATCCACAAGGATTTTTATAATTTTAATTTTTTTTTAAATTATATAACATAGTGAATAAAGTTTTAAAAATAGAATTTTAAATTAAATTTTTAAAAAGTTATCGAATATTATTTTCTGATTTAAATGCAAATTAAAATAATGAATATATTTTCTGAGTTAAATGCTCATTGGAGTATCAAATATTATCATATTAGAAGTTCAATAAACTTATTAGTTAGAAATTAATAATTAGATAACCAACCCTGGGCTATGACATCTTCAAAAGTTAATTTCCTCTGCTTCACTCGAAACTGCTTGCCTTGGAAAGCACAAGAAGATTTCTTCATGTTCTTTGGAGTAAAAAAATCTTCAAAAAATGTTTAAATTATTTTTATTTAAGTAAACTTTCTTTTTCAAAATGAGAGTGATAATTAATATTTATTTAAAATTCAAAACTAGAACTACTTTCATGGAAATTTTGAAACCATCAACAAAAATTTTGAAAAAAGTAAATGTGCAGTTACTGAGTGCAAAAAAGATCTGATACAAAAAGGAAATAAAAATGAAACTATGTGTAGAAATTTGCACAACTTAAAGATATGCTTTCTCAAGTAGGTAGCTTAGATAACGAGACGATAAAGTAGTATTTTTCATTTTAAACTTTATTGCTGAAATTTATGACTGTTAAAAAAGAAAAAAAAGTCAAATTTGATTTATAATAGAACTTTACGATTTGGAAGTTACAGATTTTTAT
>OX387257.1:6944024-6946524 GCA_947562095.1 Branchellion lobata | reverse complement strand
GTGTATGTTTACGTGTGTGTGTGCGTGTGTGTGTTTGTGTGTGTGTGTGTGCGTGTGTGTGTTTGTGTGTGTGTGCGCGCGTCTGTGACGTTTCAACGCGTAGTTAGAGCTAATGGCTGCATCACCACTTTCACCATTGCTGTCATCGCTACCACCGCCACCACTACTGCTGCTTATCCCACTACTACTACTACTACTGCTACTACTACTACTACTACTACTACTACTACTACTACTACTACTACTACTACTACTACTACTACTACTATTACTACTACTACTACTATTACTATTACTACTTATACTACTACCGTCATCATCTTCTTCTTCTTCCTCTTCAAGTGCACACATCCATAACTATCGTCATTTCATTCGCAAATTCCTCTTACTCCTATTCCATCATCTTCAACGACATCTTCATAACTTATATAATGTTAATTAATAATAATAATAATGATTTTTAATTATTAATAATAATAATTTTTTATTTATAATAATTATAAATAATATTATTTTCATTGTTTTCATGCTACTCCCTATTGCGTCACAGATGTATGCGTTTTCTCTAGCGCTTCATTGGGATGAATAATGATAATGATGGTGATGATGTCATCACTCACTAACACCTTGTTGCCATTCGCACATATATGAAGAATGGAATAATTATAATAATATTTAAAAAAATAGTTTCAATGGTGATTATAGTGCTATTAATAACAATAATGAGAATAATAGTAATAATATTTGTAATCAAAAAATAAAAATGGTCAAAATAATATAATAATAAAAATAACTTATCAATAATAATAATAATAATAATAATAATAATAATAATAATAATAATAATAGTATTTATTATTATTATTATTATTAGAGTTTGGGTTTTCATCGGCTTCTTTCCCTCCTTGTTGATATTGTTATTTGGCATTTTTGAAATTGCACTAAGGTGGTGTCGTTTTGAAAAATAATTCAGTTTTTATTTTTCATTTTCCATTCATTTTCGTTTTTTTTTTTTTTTTCACTACAATTTGGTTTTCTGACTACCTTTTATCACTTGTTTCGAAATTATTATTATTTTTTTTTAAATTAAAACCGTCGAAATTATTTCAAATTTTTTCTTTCAAATCATAATTTTTTTGAAAAATTATTAAAAAATTATTTGAAAAATGTAAAAAAAATAAAAATTATTATAGCTTATTGCATAACAATAGGCCGCTATGAACCACCTTTGCATGCTTCATAACCGCTTTCTTTATGATAAGTACCCATATTATTTTATTATTTTATTATTTTTATTTTGTTTTTTTTTAATTATTATTTTTATTTTTTATATTTTTATTTTGTTTTTTTTTAATTATTATTTCTATTTTTTCTATTTTTATTCATTTTTTTAATTTTCAAATTCTTTTTCACCTTCGTATTATTTTTTTTTCACACATTTCAAAATTTTGTTTTTTTTTTCATTTATTTCGATTATTCTAATTATTTCACCTTTATTCTCATTATTATTACTTTTATGCATTGATTCTCAAGCTTTTTATTATTGCTATTATGCGGTTGCTTCCAAAGTTCATATTTCAGATTGTTGCTGCCATTGCTAATTCGTGTGTGCATTCACTTCCTTGCTGACGTCATCACTATCATCATCTTCTTTATCATCCCCATCGTCATCATCCTCATCATCATCCTCATCCTCATCATCATCATCATCGTCATCGTCATCATCATCGTCATCATCATCATCACCATCCTCATCATCATCATCCTCATCCTTTCATTTATATCATTAGCATCACTTCTCCCATGACTACCTTCTTTCCCTTCATCATCATCATCACAACCACCATGACTACCATCTTCATCTTCATCCTCATCATCATTCTCATCTTCACTCATCGCCATTATAACCCTTTTGTAAATTCGTATTCTAAATTTTTAATTCTACACCGTTTTTAGTATTATAACTTTTGGTTGAATTGTTATTAACTCAATACAACTACTCCGCCAATACGGCCACTACCACTACTTCTACTACTACTACTACTACTACTACTACTACTACTACTACTACTACTACTACTACTACTACTACTACTACTACTACTACTACTACTACTACTACTACTTCTACTACTGCTACTACCACCACTACTACTACTACTACTACTACTACTACTACTACTACTACTGCTACTACTACTACTACTACTACTACTACTACTACTACTACTACTACTACTACTACTACTACTACTACTGCTACTACTGCTACTACTACTACTACTACTACTACTACTACTACTACTACTACTACTACTACTACTACTACTACTACTATTACCACTGACTTTCCATAGTTTCCATCAAACCATTTTTAATAAAGCTTCACCAAAACCATTCTCAACTGCATTACAGCCCATAACTTCGATTCAATAACATTAAAAAATATTCAACGAACAACACACACACACACACACACACACACACACACACACACACA
>OX387257.1:6926524-6936524 GCA_947562095.1 Branchellion lobata | reverse complement strand
GGATAAATAGAAAGATGGATGAATGGATAGATGTATGGATAGACAGATGAATGAATATATGAATGAATAAATAGATCGATGAATGGACAGATGTATAAATAGATGAATAAATAAATGGATGGATGGATGTATAGATGAATTGATAGATGAAAGGATGGATAGATAGATGGTGGGATTGATCAATGAACAAATGAATAAAGAATAAAAATGAATGGCTGAAATTGAAACTGGTAGATAGATTTAAAAATCAATAAATGGATGGATGGATAAGGTTGGAAAAATGAATGGAAGATGATGAAAAAATAAATGGAGGAGAATGAGAGGATAGATGAATGATGGATGGATGAGAGAAAAGATGGATGATGGATGGATAGATGAAAGAATAGATGGATGATGGACGAATGGATGAGAGAATAGATGGATGATGGATGGATGGATGGATGGATGGATGGATGGATGGATGGATGGATGGATGGATGGATGGATGGGAGAATAGATGGATTATAGATGGATGGATGAACACATAGGTACCTGGCGAGGAAGAAGATGAAGACGAAAAAAGAGGAGAGAGAAAAAAAGGTGTAATAGGGGCCTGATGAAGAAACACAGAGGCTCAGGAGGAGGGAACAGGAGGGTAGGAGGGCCTAGGGGGTGAATAACAAAAATATTCTGATATTTTGATGGTTGTGTAAATTCACTTTTAATGTAACAAACACCACTCATTTTGTGGATGGGTGCAACAAAATAGTCTTGTTCCTGATCATCGTCTAAGCTCAAATCCTTACTTCACTCCTGACTGGACCCTTGCCTTATCCTGTGTTGTATCTTCCCTTTAGCTTGAGCCTTGTTTTCACCTCATCCTGATTCTAATCCTTACTTCATCCTATGCCGAGTTCACTTAATTTTCGCCTAGTTCTTACTCAAACTTCGCCCAATTTCAGGGTCAATCCACCGACATGATTCCTTTCACCCCACCTCCAGGGATATCTTCAAAGCTCCTTGAGGAGCAGGGATCCGACATCGGTCTTCCACTGTCTCTATTGCCTGCACCAACTTTGTCTCCGGCACTGGCTGACATCGAAGGAGACTGAGAAAAAAGGTTTGTCAAAGTTTAAAGTTTTTATTTCTTTGTATGAAGGTTCTCTTTGATGTTATTTAACTGAAGTTTATTTTATCTTTGATTCATCAGTTTTTTTTCAATTGAAATGATAAGAATAGAAAAATTATATTAAAAATTATAAAAAGTGAAAATTTTGAATTGTAATACAATACAATACAATTACAAATAGTATCATAGTGACATTAACCCCATGGAATTTTGAGACCACAAATTGTAACCTTCAAAAAAAATATCACTATCTTACATAAACCACCATCCACCAAAAAAGACTCACAAGTCACAGCAGGAGTCAACTGCCTCACAGTCACACAACATGGCCATCACATGAGAATGCCTGCCATCTTTGTTCTCATACTCACAACAACATAGTCCCTCCCTTACTGACGATCTGCTTCTCGTTATGTTGAACTTGGAAGGATGTTTTGAACTTTATAGTGGTTGTTCGTTAGAAGAAATTGGGATTTTTAAATAAAAAACTGGATTGACTTAGAAGCAAATAAATTACAACTGGTTTTGTGAGGGTAGGTAAAAAGAAAATGTTTAAATTGAAAAACAATTGATATCTTTCACTGAAAAAGTATTTTATTAAATCAATGAAATTTAGTCATAAATAATGTGAGTTAATATTATAAAAAAGAAGTTAAACTTTACTTTGCGTTCACTCATTGAGTCACAAAAAGAAAAATTCCAAAGTGTGTAAATAGTATTTGATTTTAATTTTTCATACGTTTACATTGAGCGCATTTGAACACAGCGCTGTAGACACGATACAAACTTATTGTTTATAGTAGATTCAAATTTAATTATATTATCGTAGTTAAAACTTCAAATAACCATAAATCCTGAATCTTCTTAAAAGCATCAAAAAAATTATTTTGAAATTTTTTTTTTGAAGGTATGAAAACAAAATAAGATATTAAAAGCACAAAAACTCTGCTCTGTCGTCTTTGGTTTATTTTTAGTTCTTAATGTCGCATTATTATTATTCAGAATTTAGAAAGTCCAGACTGAAGCAGTTAATGAAAAATCTAAAAAATCTAATTTAAATATGGCAACAGATTCTCCAAGAAGAGTAAATAGAATCAGTGGAAATGTTGTCAGGTCAGAACCGGTCAGGTAAGTGCCTTTTGTTCTCAGCTGATAGGGTCTGGAGATTTTAAAACGTAAAAAAATGATTTTAAATTTTGATTTTTATTTTTAATTTTCTCATCATAATCACAGCGATAAAAGTGTTATGGAAAGTGTGGTCGGATTCCTTCAAGATTTTGTGCGTTTGTTTGTTATTGCATAATGTTAACACGAAATAACCTTATATACCTCTAAAATGTTTTCTACTTTTTTAAAAAATTTCAAAGTTTATAATTTTTTCATTTATTTTAAATTATCCACCAACCAAAAGACCTTAACAAAAGCTCCTGAAGACAAAGAAAAGGTTGTGTGGGTACAGTTTGAACAGGCCCCAGTTACAGGTCACTACCTTGCCTCTCAAACATCAGAAATCATTTTTCACTTTTGACTGTTTTTCCACTCTAAAAAAATTAAAATTTTTTCTAAAATTAGAATATAAAGTAAAATGATATACATTTTTCTTATTTTTTAACCACAATTTTTCTTAGATTTTTTGAAACTATGTCGACCTAGCACATACTCTTCTTCCCCCCACTCCAACCACCCATCCCTCCTCCTCACCATTGGTTACACCAATGGAATTCAAATATGGCTTCTGCTGGTATGTTCACAAAATCAACTATTTTTGTTGTTAATTGAATTAATTAATAAAACGTCTTAATGATTCAAAGTTAATCATCCATTTTCTTTTTCACTAATTTTTTTGTTCCTATCTTGAAATAATTTGCACAAATTTGTTCATTCATTTTCATGACTACTCTTTCCATCACTCAACTCATTCTCATCTTAATTACTCTATCCATCCATCCATCCATCCATCCATCCATCCATCCATCCATCCATCTATTCATCCATCCATTCATCCATCCATCCATCATGCAATAAAGGAAGATGGAGAAGCTCAGGAAGTGATGTCACTAAGACAAGGGCCAATCAGACACTTCCGATTTCTCGTCACTCCTTTCAATAGTCCGTGGAAGGATGGATGGAGGAGTGCATGGATGATTTTATGGATGAATGAGTGAATGGATGTGTGGATGAATGAGTGAATGGATGTATGGATGGATGAGTGAATGGATGTATGGATGAATGAGTGAATGGATATATGCATGGATGAGTGAATGAATGTATGGATGCACGACAGCATGGATGTAAAGATTGATGGATGGATGGATCGATGGATTTATCGATGAAAGAAACACGCAACTCGCATTTTTTATCACGTTCAAAAGCAATTAAACTTAAAATAAATTGAAAAACCGTGACGATCTCGGAACCAAGAAATCAATGGAAGATTCTAGTTGATGTTCAAATATTCCAGCACCAGGTTGCTAACTAGTAATTCTTGCTTCCAACAGGTCCAAACGACATACACTCGTCCAAGAGGCCTCTGTGTGCCCTGACTGAAGATCCCAGGTGCTCTTCTCATCGTCGTCGTCGTCATCATCTTCTCCACCGTCGTCATGTTCATCATCGTCGTCATCATCACCATCATCGTCCTCATCATTATCCACTGAGTTTCATAAATCCACACGTCTTCATTTCTTTCACTTGCCACCTTCCCTCCATCTCTCCTTCCATCTCTTTTTCCATCTCTCCCTCCATCTCTCCCACCAGTCCTCCTCACTCCTACACCATGGTGAAAGTGATGTCACTGAGGCATGCCTGTGAGGTGGAGTCAATAAGCTGCCATTCGCCTGTCCTCGATATTCTCTCCAATGAGAGGTGGGTGGGAGATGAGGGGGAAAGGAAAATAAGAGGGAGAGAAGAGTATAGATGAAAAAGATGGGTTGGTGGGTTGAAGGTGGGTGGAGGGATGGATTGGTGGGTTGGTGGGTTGAAGGTGGGTGGAGGGATGGATTGGTGGGTTGGTGGGTTGAAGGTGGGTGGAGAGATGGATTGATGGTTGGAAAGATGGGTATAGAGGTAGTTGATGAATGGTGTG
This sequence comes from Branchellion lobata, assembly GCA_947562095.1. NCBI lineage: Eukaryota > Metazoa > Annelida > Clitellata > Hirudinida > Piscicolidae > Branchellion > Branchellion lobata. The sequence goes on along the minus strand of OX387257.1, from coordinate 6,932,331 downwards.
TTTGGATTGGTGAATGGATAAGTTCATGGGTGAATGGATAAGTTCATGGATGAATGAATGAATTCATGGTTGAATGGATACGACTAGCTCATCACCACCATCAAATAACCTGTCATCATCCTTCCAGTAATTATTATTTTATCAGCTTCTTCATTATATTCCTTTTTTTTCCTCATTTCCATTTTTCTTTTTTTTCCGTCTCTTTTTTCTTCCTGCTCATCATCATCATCTTCTTCTTCTTCCTCCTCTTCATCCAGGGTTTTAGTGGTGACGGTGGTGGAGAGAATATTGGTGTATGACGCTTTGACACTCAAGGAGAAATTTGTGATTACGAGTGAGGAGAGGGTGGTGCTGATAGTAGTTGTGAAATCTTTAAAGGGAAACAAAATAAAAAAAGAATTGAATTTTGAATAATAATAATAATAATGGTGATAATAAAAACATAAAAAATAACAGTGTTAACAAAAATATAAATAATAACAAAAATATTAAAAAAATTTATTTTTCATTAATAACATTAATAATAATATATAAAATATAAATAATAATATAGATAACATAAATAATAAAACAAATACTACTCTTACTACTACTACTACTACTACTACTACTACTACTACTACTACTACTACTACTACTACTACTACTACTACTACTACTACTTCTACTACTATTACTACTACTATTAATAATAATAATAATAATATAATCCCAAAGACTGTTATCCGTCTGCCGGCATCAATCCCAACCCAGTCTCGCTGGGCAGCAGGTGGATCGCCTATGCCGAAAAGACCGTTGGTGCCTCTGTTGCTACTGCGTATCGCTGGACTTCATAGAACTTACATATATTCATTAAATTTTTTTTGTGTGTGTGGATAAAAGTAATTTGGATTTTTTATGTCAATATGATTTTTTACCGTTATCGGATTTTGTTATTACAATTTTAAATGTTATTTTTTTATTCGAATTTTTATTTTTTTATTTTTTTGTTTTTTTCTATTTTTTCGCACAGCTTTCCAGGGCGCATCAGTCGTGTGGTGGTTTCTGCAGGGATGGTGGTCAATCCTATGCTGCCACCTTCATCCACGTTGCTAAGGTGGAGTTGCTATGGTGGTGAGGTTGCTATGGTGTTGGGGTTTTTGTTTCTAGGACAGTGATACAGCTCTGATGATGGTTTTTCTCTGGTGATAGTGTTGCTAGGGTAGTGTTGTTACCATGGTCCTGTTGCCATAGTGGTTCTGTTGCCATAGTGGCTTTGTTGCTATGGTGGTGCCATACCCCTCATTCACACCCAATTTCCACACCCACCACCACCAAAGAGCGTCAAAAAAGGTATAAGCGTCCTAGGCGAAACACTGGCCAACAGCGTAGCCAATCAGAGCGCAGCTGGTCACAGGGGCAGTCCTTCCAACAGCCAATCAACGGGCAGCCTTACAACTCCCGGTGTCGTCAGCATCATTGATACGCAAGCTGTTGTGGATTCTGAGGTTGATATGGGGGTGAGGTGAAGTTGAATTGTGGGTGGGTGAGGTTGAATGGGGGTGGGTGGGGTTGAGAAGGGGGTGGGTGAGATGAAATGAAGATGGGGGAAGTGAAGTTAAAGATTGGGGAGGTTGGAATGGGGAATGAGAAAGATGTAAGGGTGTTGGTTAAGGTTTGACACTGTAGTAATATAATATATTCCCATAAATATAGCATTCCAGCAGTCAACGAAAATAATTTATTTTCATTTCAATTTTTAACTCACTGCCCACTAATCTTTTCACATACCCACCCGCTAGCCTATTCATCCATCTACCCTACCCACCTCTTAATTTGAAAAAAATATTTCAAAACCTCAACAACAAAAAACTAAATACCGCCGAAAAAAAACCAAAATCTATCAAAAAAAACCCAAAAACCTCATAAACCCCCCTTTTTCAAAAACCTTTAAAACCCTTCTAAAAACCTTTCAAACCCCCCCCCCCCTCCCTCCAAAAACTCAAAACCCCCACAAAACCCAACAGGTGGCGGTGAGTGACTATTGGGAGCTGCGTGGTCTGGTGGCTCACTTTCCAGCACACCAACAACACCCCATCTCTTCTCTCACCTTCGACCCCTCCGGAGTCCTTCTCCTCACTACAGACCTCCTTGGCAGGTCTTTCCACCTCTACAGGGTCGGTGCTTTTGGGTGATTATGGGGGGTTTTGGGTACTTTTGGGGGCTTTTGGTGCTTTTGGGGGATTATGGGGGCTTTTGGTGGGTTTTGGGTGCTTATGGGGGCTTTTGGGGGTTTGGGGGTTTGGGGGTTTGGGTATTTTTTGAGAAGTTCGAGCGTTTGGGGGTTCAAGAGTGTTTTGGGGTTTTGTTTTATTTGGGGAGAAGGTTTTTGTGGTGATTTTGGGGTGTGGATATCAGGAGTTTATGGGGATCGGGTGAAAGCAGGTGAGTTGCGCGAGGGGTATAGAAAGTTCAATTAGTTTGGAAATAAATAGTTCAAAAGCGCTTAATATAAAAAATTATTTTTTCCAGATTTTGCCTCACCACAACGACTCTACCCTCACCACCATCCACCACCTCTACATCCTACACAGAGGAGAGACTACCTCTAAAGTTTGAATTCTCTTTTAAACTTATGCATTTCATTGCATGCATGAATGATCACCTCGTTCGTTTCAAAAGATTCCATTATACCCACTAATTCATCCATTCATCTTTCCATGCATTCAAGCCTTCATCCATTCTTCACATATTTATGCATTCATGCATTCATGTATTTATCCATTTTTCATTATATTTATGCATTCATGCATTCATGTATTCATCCATCCGCAGGTGCAGTCTACTTGTTTTACATGGGACAGCCGGTGGGTTGTTGTGACCACGTGTCATGGCACCACCCACCTTTTTCCTGTCACGTGTTACGGTGGACCTGTCAACAAACGCACTCACGTGTCCAAGTGGGTGTGGTGTTCTGTGATTGGTTGGGATCGTTTCTATAAGAGACTTTTCTATATAATATTTTATTATTCCATTTGATAATGCACTTACACAGCCACATAAACACACACACACACACACACACACACACACACACACACACACACACACACACAAACACACACACACACAGACGCGTAGTGTCACGTGTGAGCAGATTCGAAACATCTGCCGGCTTGGACGATTCTACTCAGCATCTCAAAAAGGCCCCCACCCACACCCCAAACCCTCTTCCACCTGTTTCCGTTTCCTCTTCTTGTCCCACTGGCTCCTTCCTACCTCCTTCCGTCCCCCCATTCACCCCATCTAATTCTCCAGGTGGTTCATCAGGTTTTGGATTTGAGTTATTGTGGAACTACACACAAACGCGTACAAGCACACACACACACACACACACACACACACACACACACACACACACACACACACACACACACACACAGTCCACAAACAGCTGGACGAACGACACAACGAGCAACTGCAACAGCGGAAGCAACAACAGCTACAACGAATGTTCCAACACACCATCAATCCACGCCTACCTCCACTCCCCCAACCCACCATCATTCACCCTCTCGCTCAGGTTTTAGTCTTTTTTTCTTCTTAACTTGGGTTTATTTGAAAATTTAATTTTTATTTTTCTATATTTTAATTTTAATTGTATCTTACGAATAAATTATTGAAGGTACATTTTTTTCGTACCTTATCACTTGAATTCATTTTTTTATTTTCCTAATTATCCATTCTTATTTTATTTTTTTTATTTTTTTAAAGATTAAACAGTCCTACTCCAGTGTGCCTTCGTCAGACCATTGCAGCGGTAATGATGATGATGATGATGACGATGATGGTGATGATGATGATGATGATGATGATGATGATGATGATGATGATGATGATGATGATGATGATGATGATGATGATGACGATGATGATGATGATGATGATGATGATGATGATGATGATGATGATGATGACGATGATGATGATGATGATGATGATGATGGTGATGATGATGATGATGATGATGATGATGATGATGATGATGATGATGATGATGATGGTGATGATGATGATGACGGTGTTGTTGGTAATGCTATTAGAGGTAGTGATAAAACGGGTTGTAGTCGTGATCATATGGTGGCGGTGATGATGTATTTTATTCAAAAATATTTCACACTACGCAAGAAACAACTTCACCATCATTAATAACCACTCCTACTCACCACAGGCTCCTCCCCTCCCACCTCAGGCAGCCAATCAGCTTCAAGTAGGTCAATAGCAGAACCTCGTTTCATATCCACCATCTTTGCCCCTTCGAGACTCAAAGAGAGTCCAGTCCTTGGAGACCGGAGAAACTCCAGTGGGTGGTGTGTGTGTGTGTGTGTGTGTGTGTGTGTGTTTGTGTTTGTTTTTGTGTGTGTGTGGGTTGGGTGGGCAGGTGGCGTGATGTGCTGAGATATGATGTAATTTGAATGTTACATTTATTTTTACGTTTCGTTTCAGTAATTTTCAGTTTTTCGATAATCTATCACAAACAAAACTTGTCTAAACTCACACAAAAAATGTTAAAAGCAACTCCGAACAAACAATCGTACAGTACAATACACCACACCAAATACACTCCAAACCCTCCAAACAACCAACCACGCTTAAACCTTAAAAATCCTCAAACTAACTTCAAGTCTCAAAGGTTTTTCACCCAACCCATAAAAAACACTCAAGTAAAACCCACCCAACCCATAAAAAACACTCAAGTAAAACCCACCCAACTCACTCAAACTTTACCCATCTCCAAAAACCCCAAAAAACAACCAACATCCAAATCCTTTATTCCCCCCAGGCAGTCACAACCACCTCGACTCCCTCTTCATAGCCACCTCTTCGGGCCTGGTGACTGAACACACCATCAACGTCAGGGCAGCCTCTTCCGATGTCGACAAGGTGACTGAGGATTCCCCCATCCAGGTGGAGTGTTCCCCCAGACTCTGCTGGAACCTCATCAGGTCACCATCTTCTTCTTCTTCTTCCTCTTTTTCTTCTTCCTCTTCTTCACAATTTTTTTTCTCACAGTTTTTTTTTATTTAATTTTTTTTATTTTTTTCAATTATTTTTGTTTTTTTACCACTTTTTTTACTTTTTGAATTTCATTAAAAAATTTTTTTTTGAATAGTTTTTTTTTCACCACTTTTTAATTTTAATTTTAATTTTAATTTAAAAATTTTTTCATCATCATCACCACCATCCCCGCAGATGCCACTCCATGAAGGAACTCAAACTTCCCCTCTCCCCCACCAACCCCATCATCTCTTCCTTCGACACCCAAGTCCGCTATCATCATCATCATCATCATCACCACACCACCCACCATCCTCATCTTCTTCCTCCTCATCATCAACAAGACCTTCTCCAGTTCGAGGCTGATGACTCATTCGATGAGGAATGGCTGTCACAAGTAAATTTTTATTTTTTTATTTTTTATTTTTTTCTACATACAGTTTTTGACTTTTTTTTCATAGTTTTTTGTCACTTAAAAATCTCCGAAAAGATTTTACGGCTTTATTCACTTTTTTCATGTTTTTTTTTTCCTTTATAGTCTTACTAACTTTTTTTGCAATAACATCCTCCTCCTCCTCCTCATCATCACCACCATCATCATCATCATCATCATCATCATCATCATCTTCTTCTTCTTCATCATCATCATCATCATCATCCTCACCAGGTAGAGATAGTGACTCATGCAGCTCCTCACAGGCGTCTCTGGATGGGACCTCAGTTCACTTTTAAACCATTAAACACTGACGTCAACAAAGGTATGGATGGAT